>JAFVLL020016355.1:62194-137627 GCA_021397915.2 Tor tambroides
TGGTGCTAAGCTAAACGCTAGCATAGTGGCGCCGCACGCTAGAGCGATTAAGTGCACGCACTGAGACGGGAGAGGTATGTATCAGCTCGTCTAATCTGAGGGAAGAACATATTGGAATATGGAAAACCGGTGGCGTTTTCCTTTAAGGCATGAAAAAGAGATGACATGCACTTACCTTGAGGTGCTGCTACATTAGTACCATCTAAAGGGTTGATAATTCCTGGATAGTCTTTGCCGAATGAAAGATGTTTGATGAAATGTGTCATGTTGATCTGCGGTTATACCAAACAAGTTCTGTTAGGTCTAATATTGTGGGCAGTGGCAGATCAATCCTATTGGAAAGAAGTGAAGCAACTCACATTGTCTAGTCCAAAGCTCTGCAGATCATGAACTGAAAATAAAGGAATATGAAATAATAACAAAATGAATGTTTTTAAAGATGCACAATTTGTAAATGCATCTTACTAAAGTGAATTTAATTAGCCTAGAAATTTGCAGATATTTCAAACAAAGGCAGAGCGTATTATGTTAAGTGGTCACAGATGCACTTGCTGATGAGAATCATGACAAATTGACTGACGCTTTAAAACCACTGCAATGTCAAATCACAAACTGACTATTGGTTAAAGTCTAAATCTCAAATTATGTGCAGAGAAAAGCAGAATTACTGATGTAGTAACAAGGTAAATTCTAACTTGTCTTGTTATAAAGATTCAATCAAATACAAAAGATCAACTTACTTTCCACAGCATGCACTGCAGATAGAAGAGAAAATAGTCACTAAGTGGGTTTTGTTTTTGGAAAGCAAAGTTTTTAAGAGGAATTTGTGACAACCACTGACCCTTTAAGCTCATTCCAATACTAGAGTAAAATTGTAATTGCCAAATTATAATCTCTTTTTTTCCCTATTGAAATATTGTTTGGCATTGAACCCAGGGTCTGCAAAGGTATATTAATAAATACTGTATATGCACTTCAGCCATTGGAAGAATAGCCTATGCATGACCAAGCATAACTGGTGTTAGTTCTGTACCTTGTTACTTAGAAAGATTGGGAGCTTTGGTGGGAAAGCATAGAAACCCTTTTGTCCCAAAGTTAAAAACCCAGACTTCCCAAAAATCATTTCATTAATAAAACAGCTTTGATTTACAGCATCAGTGATCAACACCACAAGGTAATGAATGCATAGAGCAAATCATTAGATCTTAAAGGCACACTTGCATAAACAACAACAAGAAACTGTTCATCAGCCCAGAAACAAGGCAACTGGTCAATATAAAACAGAATTTGAATTGATTTAAACTACAGATTCTCAGGTGCACGGACTGATGAACGGTTTTGAGAAAGCAGGCAGGAAAAAGCAACATGCAAGACATGCATTGTGTATTTCTCTACATAAATACAAATGCAGATCTCAAGACAGCACTGAATGGCTCACCATGCACTTATTTGCATACTAAGAATTGAGAAGCTACATGAAGCATCTGACTACATGCAGACAAATCAAGTCTTTCAGGTCTGACGCATATTGGCACATGGGCTTAATATAAAAGCTGTTTCGATTTAGATTTTTGAGAGAACACAAAATGTCTAATCTGGAAATGAATAAACATGCCTCTGCATCAGACCTAAGAGCTTTGGTTTGTGTTTGATTCATACTTAACAACTACACCTAAGTCTTTACCATGTACATGAGACTGCTGGAAGCTCTTGCCAGGGGCAAAATGGAAATTTCCTGCCACCTGGAGAAAGATACAGGAAATGTTGTGATTTTTTTTATTTTTTATTTTTTTAATAGAATGTACTTGAACCTAATAAAAATACTGATTCACAGGGCTGCATGTTACCTTATTGACTTCCAGAAAGCCGTAGACTTGACATCCCTCATTCTTCTGTTCCTGCATCTTCTGGCTGAAGCCCTCTCTCTTACACTGCTCAATGGTGTCAGGGGTCTTAAACGCCCAGCCACGCCGCCGGTACGCCTCCCGCACATCATCACAGGTATTACAACACCTGCAGAACAACCAGTTAGTGTCTTAAATCACAAACTCTTTAGCCCTATATACACCTGCTATTAACTGCTGATCAAAAGTAATGTTGTTACTGTCACCTAAAACTATTAATAACTGTTTTTGTTATTTATAATAAAGCTGAAATAAAATGAAATATAAATGGAAAACTTAAAATTAGAAAAACTGCCTTGGCAACTAACTGAAATATGTTTGAAATACTAACATTACAAAAAAATAAAATAAAGATAAATTAAAGTTAAATAGAAACATAAAAAATAACATGACAAAAGCACATAACATTAGTAAAACTTAAACTAAACAAAAACTAAATATTAATAAATACTAATTGTATATACATAATACAGTTACCACAGACCGCCATTTACACTTCACATTAAAATGTCTCAAATACATTTCTATTGAAGGTCTTTTGCAGAAAACAGAGTTTACAATACAAATGTAATTTTAAATTTGAACAGTTGACTGACAATTCAACTGTCTACAAGGCTCTTACTTTCAACAAATAAGTGTGAATACAGAGGCCCTGAAGGAATTTTAAACTTCTAATTAATCTCCTCCACTTTCATTCAGCCAGGTGGTTATGAATGTGAGCTATTTTGACTATGTAAGCACCTGTCGATTTACCGGATTGTAACTATAGCTTTCAGAACTGGTTTCATGCCCACAGACAGACCTGTTCTACCAGCAGCTTCCCCTCAGGAAACCTCTGCTGCTCTGTTTGTGGTGGTGGTGCATTATCAGGTGAAACTCACTTTAAATCGTCCGTCTCAGCTCCATAACAGCTCTCGCAGCGGTCAGGATCCAGCGTGCTGGGGTCAAACACCCCTTCCTCATCTTTCCCCAAATCTGCACAGGAAACAACAGAGAGGACAAGTCAAATCAACGCGTATATTCAAATTATGTTTGTAACTACTTTTATTTACAGTTTTTATTATTAGATTTTATTTTAGACATTACATTTATT
Organism: Tor tambroides; assembly: GCA_021397915.2. Taxonomy (NCBI): domain Eukaryota; kingdom Metazoa; phylum Chordata; class Actinopteri; order Cypriniformes; family Cyprinidae; genus Tor; species Tor tambroides. Next base: position 65,192 of record JAFVLL020016355.1, read on the forward strand.
TTAGAATTGAATGATTTTGTTTTTGAAGAATTCTGTTATTTTGAAGTTCACGAAGGGCGCAAAACAAGCACCATAAAAGTATAAAATTGGCCAGATTTCTCTTTTTTAAACTTTCATTTATGCATGAACTATTCCTTAAAGTATTTTCAGTGTGTGTGGAAAGAGTTAAATGCATTAATGCAATATTTAAGCTTCAAATTAATTCACTTTATGAGCATCTTACAGGAAAGATATAATGTACATTTTTTCAGCAGTATATCAGAAAACAAGAATATCAGCTTGATATGATGATGCTGACCGTGTTTTTCAGCCTCTCCTGTGACTGGCTGGCCGTCTTTGTCGAGTCTCTGTTTAAATAAGTTATGCTCCACATCTAGTTGCTGTTCTCCTGCTACGTCCATGGCATCAATGCTCAAATCTAAGAAAACAAAATCACAAGTGTAAACAACCCATGCACCCAGAGAAAATAACCTCAAACAGTTCAAGTAAATATCATGAAAACACCATCTTCAATTAGGTATCAGTTTGCTTTTTTATGATTGCATCAGGTTTTTGGGGTGATATATATGACATGGAAAATTTCCTTGGAATACTGAAATCTACATATGCTATGACCAGACATTTTGTGGTCATTTGAAATCTAAAAATATTTCACGGTATGGTACCTTCATTCATTTTACAACTCCTTAATCAAGCCCGGTTCATTTTATATTTTATGTAATTTTTCTTATATGGTTTTAATGTATTATGAACAACAGAACAGTAACTTATCTACAAATTATGCAAAAGATAAATCAGAACAAAATGTTTACTTACAGGCACAAGGCATATGTGGAAATATAACATCAATGTTGATTCTTAGTTTGTCTCCTCTGGAAGTGTCTACAAATAGTTCAGGATGGACCTAAGAGGTGACAAAGCCAGAACTCAAATTTATTCCATCGAAATTGTATGAACAGCTCTAAAAACGCACAATAGTACTATTAAGAAAAAATACATACACTCACTATAGACTGACAGATGTCATGAGATTGAGTTACAAATATATTATGCAGCACAAGGCTGCATGAAATCATTCACCCACCTCCTTGGTTAGATAATACTGTAGTTCAGAGAAGAACAGAATCAGCATGATAAGTCCACTGATGATGGTCACTATAAAGTGAACAAAGAACATGTGAATTTGAAGCAACTTCCTAAAGACTGATTTACATGGCATTTAAATCACAGTCCCATTAAACATGACTCTTATCTCATACAGTTTTGAATTTATGCGCCCCAGTGACACTTTCCATTCAAACTATGTTCATTTTTGTGTCATTTCAATATGTAATTATATGTGCATATTTTACGACTTTATGTTAATTAGCCTGTTCAGCACTGCTTTCTCCCCATGAGCCTGTGTGTATGAATGGCGCTCGGCACTGCTGCAGCTCCCGGGGGATCTGTCTCACTCACCCGTGGCTCCTCCGCATGTTTTGATCCTAAAGTCCTCTAGAGTTTTCGGATAAGCATCAAATTGTTTAAGTTTATTTAAAGCATCCATTCTCCCTCTCGTGCGGCGTTAAAGCTAGCCGTCACTTCGATTTCCAGTGACCCATTTCCGGTACACAGAGGAAGTGATGGAATCCTCTCGGCCAATCAGATTCCACCGCGTAGCTGGAGCGTCTCTGGTATGTTGACCCTCTAGTGGTAGATTTCTGAAGTATCTGTACTGTAAAAACCATTTTATTTTATAATTCCTTATCATTATAAAAACTTTATTATTACAATTTTGGTTTTATACCTTAACGTGGGGTTTAAGGCCTCTTTAATATATTATTTATATATTAGCCATTTAACTTTTGACACACCTTTTACTTTTGTAAATGTAATCTGATTTTGGAATTTTGTGGCCAAAGTAAATTATGGACTGACCCCTAGTTTTATCTATCTATCTATCTATCTATCTATAAACACACACTTGATATATATATATATATATACACACACACACTTCCTTATCACTTTCTTTGTTCAATATTTTAAGTGAAACAATGTGGATATATTAAGTTGTAAATGCTTATGTTTTGTATCTCCTTCATTCCAGTATTTTCTGCTGTATTACATTGTCAAATTTAATATTATTTTACACTATTGTTGTTTTAACAGTTCAGGCATTATTTACAATTATCTTGAGAGGTCTGGCTAAAATGTTATTTACCCAGTGTTCTCTTGATAAATATTAGTGACTTCAAGTCTAAAATAGCAAATTAGCTCTGCAGTTATGAAGATGAATGTGATGTATGTTTATCTAGAGAAAGTTATAGAAACATTTAAAACAATTATGAAGGAATGGCTCTAAAAAATTAGTATTCTGCTTTATGGTTCCTCTCAACCTTCAGGAAATCCCAGAGAACAGCTATCGTAGTTGATTTACTACATTTTATACACATCTAAACTAACAGCATCTGTTCTTATAAAATTCCAAAGTTGGTATGTTACAAAAATCACAGTTCATCTGCTGATACTGTCATTTTTGATGAATGGCTTTAGGTTTGTTTAAGTTGCTTTGGATAAAAAGCACCAACTAAACAAATAAATCTAAATGAACAAACAGAAAGAATCAGGTCACAAACTGCCAGATTTGTTATAAGAGGTCATTAAGGTATACCACTTTTATTAAATATTTACACATCAAAGTGTAGATAACCTACTGCAAGGACAGATCTCACAAAGCACAAGGTGGTTGCAAATGTATTTTTGATTTTCGCCTCTGCACACACCCCTTACAAACAACCACAAATAATTCATTGAGATAATATTTATTTTACAGTAAAATATCATAAAGGTTGTCTCCGGTCCCACTCCCCAAGTCATTTAGGAGCAAGGACACCTATTTGAAAGGATGTCCAGCAGTTAGTGATGATAGCAACCTTATCTTGAAGCATTGCGCATTCTGAAAAAGATCGGACAATCGTGAATCAGGTTTTTATGTTGTGTCAAGGCCTGGTGAAGGCAGCAGTTTGGCTTTATTTGGGAGGCCTGTAGGCGATCTTTCTGCTCTTCATCACAGACCACCTGTGCCTCTTCAGGTAGTAGACCAAGGGAACAAGTATGGAGGCGCCCATCAACAACTGCAGAGAGAATCAGAGAAAAACAATAAGCACTATTTTTATTTTTAGTGATGGTGATTTAATGCGAGATCTCTACATGCATGTTTTGCTTTTCTGTTGTGGGCATTTAGTATTGCAATTCCCTAAAAGGCACTACATAAATCTAATTTTCCACCAACATCTGAAAAAAAAATTACCTGGTAGAGATGAAAAAGGAAAAATACAAACCTTCAGTCCCATACGTTTACGTTGGTCATGTTCTGGCTCGGCCGCCCACCTCAGGAAAGTACAGACATCTTTAGCAACCTGACTCATGGTGGCAGGGGTTCCTATGGAGGAGAAGAGAGTTATAAAAATCTGACCTATGGCATGTCATACTTCATGTCCTTTAGTTGTAATACCTCATAAATGCATATAATCCAGTAGATGCTCCCATTTATATTTAGCCATTTAACTTTCTAATTTATAGGCAAATCCAATGAGATAGGATGATTAACGAAACAATCATCATTTACAGCATTTATGTCGCAGAATTTAATTATAATCAAAGCTCAGAAAGCATGAAATCTAACCCATGAGTAAAATAAACCGTTTATGAGAAAGCCATTGGCGGGCTGACAAATCTTGTTATATTTCCTCCTTTCCACCAAAATGAACTAAACAAATTCAAAATAAATGCACAAAACAAAGAAAGGCAAAAAAGAAAGAAATGAATTGAATTAGGTTTTAATAACAAACATAAGATTGATCTGTTGACAGTCCTAGAAGAATTCTGAATGTGTGTGTAAAAAGGGGTAATTATAAAAGGAAACTTTACTTTAAAAACTCACCGTCTTCATACTCGAGCACCTCATTGTAGATGGGTGGTGCCATACCAATGGCCTGGCCAGGGAAGTAAGGGTTGTAATAAAGGCCCTCCCTCAGAGACACACCAGCTGGAGGGTCACAGTAACCGGTCAGGAGAGAAAACACATAATCCTCCCCTCCATGCCTGAGCGAGAGAAAAAAAAAGATCATGATGAAGAGGCTTTAGTGATGCTTGTGGCAATTTAGATGTCAGAAATTTGTGACTATTTTTTTTAAAGTGTAAAATATTGACTTTCGCACCCGATCAAAAGTAATTCATTACCTGGCACTGACAATATAGCTGAGGTCAGGGGGCAGAGCGCCGTTGTTGGCAGCACGGGCGGCCTCGGGGTTTCCATAGGGTTTGGGAAAGTAATCTGAGGGTTTTCCCGGTCGGGTGAACATCTCTCCACTTTCATCAGGACCATCCACAACTTCAATCTGCATAACAGAATATCAACATTACAGACAAAGCACACAGTACAGAAGATATTAAGTTGACCATCCCATTAACAAAATCCCTCTGACCCTACGCTATTTCATTTTCCAAGAGAAATTGTTAGTGGTGCTTGCTTCTCTGTGTAAAATCTGCCACCACAATTGCCAGGATGTTGCCAAGGCGGTGGTTTTTATTGTATTGCTGTGCCCTAACAAGCACAGCAGTGCAATGAGACAATTATTTTGTAGCTGTGTTTGGGTTAACATCTTAAGAAAACTGACCTCTTCAGCCAGGGTCTTGACCTCTGCCTCTGTGTGTGACACTCCCACCAAGTTACGGAAGGCCAAATACTCCATACTGTGACAGGCCGAGCACACCTGCTTATACACCTGATACCCACGACGAATACTGAAAAACAAAGCCATTAGAAGATTGGTTAACTCAGAATATTTGGATACCTCTGTAATTTGATCTACTGGCCATTTATATGTTCACTTCCTCCTATAGGTCGTCAATAAGAACAAATATTTATTGTACTGCAAGGAATATCCTGAAAATGAATATTCTGTTGTGAATATGCAATGTATAATAATTATATCAGAATATAAGGGAGAGTGAGGGAAACCATCACTTTTACTCCAATAGGAGAGAAATGAGATAAGACTAACACGCCTAACTATATTTATCTACTTTTTGTTTAGTTTTTTTAAATGGAGCAGTTTATTGAATCTTTAGACAAAATCTACTTTACTTTCATTGAGTATCCTATTTGATACATCAGGATTTTTTGGCTTATATATGACAGTAAGAATATGGAGAATAAGATTTTTATCCAAATTTTACAAATAAACTTTCCTCAAAAGCCTGATGTATCATATTTGATAAGGACATTTTAACATGATTTTTAATAAAATGACGTACGAATAATCAAGTACACCCAAGTTTCTTCTGTCCAGTAAATGTTCTTACATAAACATAAAAGCTATTCTTACATTTACTTTATAAAAATCAATAAAGAATTCACATGTAACATGACTTAAAGTGGAAATTTTCACAACTATACAAGAAGACCTTTTTCTTGTTAAAAAAACAGTGTGAGCTATCAGTCAGACAACAGATGGCATGTAGAAGATTGTGTCCAACAGTTTTTTTTTGTTTGTTTTTTTTTTTAAACAATTTCAGTGATGTTGATCATTTAGCGGCCTTAGAAACCTGCATATCAAATATGACCAGTGTTGGGTAAGTTACTCTAAAAAAGTAATTAATTACTAGTTACTAATTACACCTTCAACAGTGTAATTAGATTACTGTACAAATTACTCTCTCCAAAAAGTATTTAATTACTCATTACTAATTACTTTTTCTAAATCCTATATCAACTTCGACAAGTTAATGATACAAGGATAGACATGAAGCTTAGACTAAAGGCAGGGTATGCAATTTTTAAAAAACGTTTTAGAAAACCGAGTCGGGGCCGAGTCCCAAAACAAACGTGTAGCCAATCAGCAGTAAGGGGTGTGTCTACTCATGATACGAAGGAGAGAGCGTTCAGAAAACAGCCGAGCCGAGTGACAGAAAGATAGAGATGGCGGATAAAAAACAAAAATAGGAAAACGTCTGCGGAACGATAAGGCAAGAAGTAGGACCCGTGTAAATATCAGATCAGCTTTCCAGCGCTGGAGAGAACTCAAGGAGCGGAAGGCCTGCGATCGGATGCCGAGGTTGCTTTGTTTCTTCTCCATAGGTGAGTAACACCGTACACTGGACGCGCCGCGACGCAACAGCTAAAGTCTGCCTACACTGGACGCGTGTATTTCAGGCGAGAATGTAGTTGTTTAAAATGCAAATCTGCGGTTTATTTATAAAAACAGCGCCTATTTGAAAATGTGCTTCGCCGATTTTGGAGACGTGAGCTCCACGCATTCACCGGGCGCTCAGTGCTCATGTATCCCGAAGAGAGGAGCATAACCTCGGCTAGTCCTTCTGACATTTGCCACTGGCTCTGATGTCTCTGTAGTTGTTAAACATAAGATATAATTCGTTTTGGATAAATCTAACAGGTAATCTTTGGTCTTTATTCTATTGTTCTATTAATATGTTTAAATGAAAATGAATAGAGGCAGTGCATGGTGTTTGATATATTTCGTCTGTAAATACAGTGAGGAAGACTGCAGCAGCCAAGGCGAGCTGATGTTATCCAGTACGCTGCTGTTTGCAGAATTACCGCACTTGCGTCGTTCCGTCCACGGAAGTTCACACTCCCGAGTCTAACTCGTGAAGTCCGAACTACCGAGGATGCAAGTCCGAAATTTGCGTACTTGGTACTAAGAAACGCGCACAGACCTAACGTCACCAGACCATTTGTCTAATCTTCTCTGTAGTTTAGACCGCGATGGAAACGCAGACAGCAACAGGTCTGGGGGGAAAAAAGTTCCTGGGACATATTGTTCCAGGTAACTTCGGTGGAAAAGCGGCTTATGTTTCACAGAATTAATCGTTGCCTGGGTTGCATAGGCTAGGGGCGAGACCCTTTTGGGGTAGGGGCGTGTTTGTTTTGGTGATTTCAAATATCAACATTGGCTTCCAGAAATTGCTTACCCTGCCTTTAAGGTCCAATTCTCACTATTAACTAACTATTAACTATGACGTTTGCCTCAAAATACTCCTAATTACTGCTTATAAATACTTAGTAAAATAGTTGTTAAGTTTAAGAATTGGGTAGGATTAAGGATTTAGAATAAGGTCTATATGTGCTTTTTAAGTAATAATAAACAGACAATATCCCAGTAATATTCATGCTAATAACCAACTAGTTAAAAATGAGAATGGGACACTAAAGCATTACCAATATTCTTATTAACTCACCAAAGTATTTAAAGTGAGAAGGATACATAAAAAGCATGCATTTTAAGGACATACTTTAAATTTTTATGTTAAATCCAATATTGTTTTATGTATAAATGTTCTACAGTCTATACACAATATTAAGTTCAATTACATAAGAAGTAACTGTAATTAAATTACAGAAAAAACAAGAGTAATCCCTTACTTTACTTTTTCAAGGGAAAAGTAATTAAATTACAGTAATTAATTACTTAGTAATTAGTTACGCCCAACACTGAATATGACACAGTAGGCTGTACAGAGTTAAGTATGTCTTCTATCCTTTAAGGTACCTGGCATGGTCGAGGGAGGACAGCAAGCCGTTGTGGCTCCAGGGGTATGACGGTGGGTGCAGCTCCAAATCAGAGGCCTTGACTGACTGCTGCAGCATCAGAGCCAGACCTGCTCCTCCAGTCGTCAGCACTCCAATCGCGGTCAGGGCTATCTTCCGTCCCTTCGGCAGGCTAGCGAATGACATGTTGGCCTAAAAAGCAAAAATTGTTGGCTAGGATTACTTTTCAGTTAGTAAACTGATGGATAACTCTGCTTAAATACAGCTGATTATTGCACAAACATGATGAGCATCATCCCAACATGCACACATTAAATATATGAAGGGACCAATGTGCATATTGCAATAAGATGAGAAACTGAACTATTACCATAATCATATACAAATGAATTTACATGGCACTCCAAGGTAGTAACAAGCAGTCATGTCCAAAAAAAACATTAAAACTATTAAAACATACATATAATGACAAATTCTGCACCAATGAAGGACAGCCATAAATGCCCATTAAAACACCTCACAAATACATTAAGTTCTATTAACTTATATTACAAATACGGTAGAGCACAAAAATTTGGGACTATTTGTTGCTGTCATTAAAATAAATACTTGGACGTTATGACATTCACTTTTCAATTCAACATTCGACTTAAACTATGCTAGCAATACAATTTATAATTCAATTATTTGTAGAGATCATATCATATGCCAAACAATCAGAAAAGGTTGACATGTTGTGTTAAAACTACGAGGATTAATGTATTATAAAAGCCTTGGATGTCAAAGACCAATGATGTCACCTCCCAGGATAAACTCAAGGAACGGCAGCTCGCATCAGTTATTAGACTCCAAAGTGCTTTTTAATCCAAATACACATGCTTTCTTACAAATCATCCTCCTTATTAGACAGTTAATGTGCTATGACACTAATATTAAAGAACAAATATCATGATGCGAATGTAATAAGAGTCACAGCTGCTGTGACCTTGCTGTACGTAATACACTGTAAGAGACACCGGGACATGCCGAAGAAAAAGGCGTATATTTGCATCCTTCACACTCCAAAACGTGAAAATCAAGCAAATATGAAAGAAAAGAGAGCATGTGTCCATACCCGTGGAGTATGAATGGTTTTGGATGTGTTCAGGAGGGTTCTCCCGGTACCGGAGAACACGACCACACGGAGCGCCGCCATGTTCTTGACTCTGCGGATAGAAAGACGCTTCCACCGGATGAAAGCAATACTGTCCCCCCTCCTTTCCCTGAAAATTACACAAGGTGTTATAAAACTTATACATTATGCAATTTAACATTATATTTTATAATTATGGAGAATATGTGTATTGTAATTAGAGTAAAGTGTTTTTATTGTGCTCAACTGCTGCGGTATTTCATTTTAAAAGCGTTAGATTGACGCAAGAGTGTATTTGTTTGTTTTTTTATATAGCGCCACTTAGAGGTTGGAGGTGTGTTTAACAGCATACAAAAGATGTCAAACGCAGTGCTGGAAGAAACCAAGAGCTAAACTAGTACCTGCATCTGCCATCAGTTTTGGATGGACGATATAAGTGCTGCACATGTCTATTCAAGGTAATCAAATCACCTCAAAATGCGCCTCAAATATACATCCACTGACTAACTTTGCTACTTTTGCTAAGTTCATTACTCACTGGGTTTGAACTTGAGGCCTTATATTTGTTAGCAAGGTGTACCATTTTACCATGGTAAAGTGATGGTGTTCTGATATGTGTTATGGAATTAATGTACAGTCAGGTCAAATTAAATATGTTTTGTTGTTGTTTTTGTTTTTGTTTTTGTTTTCTATTTGAAATTAAAATTGGCATTTTTTAAAGCCCTGTTACCAAAGTTTGTTGACGTACAGTTTAAAACCCTGATTTAAGTTCAAAGTTTAATTAAATTTGAATTTAAAACATTTAAGTTTTAAAGTACATTTAAATGTTATGTATTTAATTATAGCAAAAACATTTTATTTATATAATTAAATAAACATGACATTTGCATTTATTTAATTTTATTTGTTAATTATATTTTTTATTAATTTATATTATTTTATTTATCTTATCTTATATATATTTATTATTATTATTTTAGTTGTAACCTAATCTAATCGATGATAAAACCTATAAAACAAATTTGTAATATATATCTATATATATCTATATTTATATCTCCCTGGCATGGAAAAGATTTTTTTGGTTTTTTTTTTTTTTTACTATTGTAATTGCGCTATAATTCCTGTAGATGGCAGTGTGCAACAAGTGTGCACAGACAGCTGTCCAGCTCCAGTGAGCCCTAAACAGTCAATAGGGTGGATTAGGGTAATGTGGGACACTTTTTGCAATTTTGACTTGTGCATCATATTTCCATGTGAAGCCAAAACAATATATCAAAATGTTATATCGTTATGAAATCCCCTAGATGTTCACTATCTAAATCTGAAGAAATTTTTCAGATATTGTAATCAAAGGGGAAATGGCACATATAGTCAAATAATTTAAGAATTTGTGGATTTTTTTAATGTGGTACAGCTCATGCTCAAATCTGGGACACTATGTTTTGGGTTATAAATAGTCAAATTTTTACAAAGTAAACTTCACATTTAACAATCCTGGTTAAACAGCAACAATAGTAATGAAGTAAAAAATGTAAAATTGCACTTCAGTTTCATAAACAATTTTTTAAAAGATGTAAAATTTGGAGCATGGAATGCCTTAAAACTCTTATTAAACTTCTGTAAACTTCTAATATTAAACTTTTTTTCAAAAGCTTGCGTTCAGGAAATTGTAATGGAACAGAAATAAGCAGCTGTGGCCAGTCATGGACACATTGTGGTCCAAGATCCCATTGTCCTCTAGTCTCTAAATTTTGAATCTGGATCTTAAAACAAGTAATATTGCTGCATTGTAAGCCAAATAAAAAGAGAACAAAATTACATGTATGGCATTTAACTTTCTTAATGCACATTTGTGACCCTGGACCACAAAACCAGTTTTAAGTGTCAATTTTTCGAAATTGAGATTTATACATCATCTGAAAGCTGAATAAATAAGCTTTCCATTGATGTATGGTTTGTTATGATAGGACAATATTTGGCTGAGATACAACTATTTGAAAATCTGGAATCTGAGGGTGCAAAAAAATCAAAATATTGAGAAAATCGCCTTTAAAGTTGTCCAAATGAAGTTCTTAGCAATGCATATTACATATCAAAAATGAAGTTTTGGTATATTTACAGTAGGAAATTTACAAAATATCTTCATGGAACATGATCTTTATTTAATATCCTAATGATTTTTGGCATAAAAGAAAAATTTATAATTTTGACCCACACAATGTATTTTTGGCTATTGCTACAAATATACCCCAGCGACTTAAGACTGCTTTTGTGGTCCAGGGTCACATTTGGTCAATTGAATAACATTGTATATTTGACTGTCCCACATTAGTCAAAATATGCTGTCCCACTTTTGAAACATCCTTTTCTAAAGTGAGATGACAAAGATTGCTTCAAATAGAAAATATTCTTAACACATTTGAACAATATTATTGCAAAATTACTTTATATTAATTGATAAATTGATAACAATAGAACATTGTTTTATTTATAACAGATTTATATCCTTAACATTCATTTTATGTTTAATTCAATGTGTTACATGCCGTTTCTTTGAAATTAATTGTGAAATTTAATAGAAATTTCTGACTGAAAATTGTTTCTATTCTATTTTTTCCAGTGTGGGAAAGAGTCATTGTTCATTTTGTGTTCACACGACATGAGGGTGAGTAAATGATGACACAAATTAAATGAAAAATATTCTTTACTCTGGAGCATCAATTACAATGCCATCGATTTTATTCATAAATTTATATTTTATAAACATATATTTATAATTTAGGCCCTTCACTGTATCCCCACGACCCTGAAACGGTCCCACCAAACGCAACTGTCCCCACCTGCGTTTGTAATATGGGGCCATATCTGAAAAAGCCAAGCAGCAAAAGGGCCCTAAATTGGCCACCATGGCAAGATAAGCCTGTGGAAAATTGAGCATGTCCCACAGGACGGGAACGAGGCTGCAGAGAGCGGGTTCAATCAGGTACAGCAAACAAGCGCTTTCAGAGGCCAGGCCAGGCATTGGAATTTTTATACAGCTTTATCTGATTGTTTGGAAAATAATTGAATTTTGATTCCTACTGACACTTACAATTTAGCCAAGGCCGTAAGCCTTGATATCACAATCGATTTCAATTGATACAGCCTTGTTGCTGTCGCAGAATGAAGGTATACCTCAGATTAAACATTATAAAGCAATGAATGCACCATGGAGTTCAGCGCCAGCAGGAACGGTATGCAATGTCTTGATTCTATGAATGTGCTTTAAAGGGATTTAGCTTAACTGACATGTTCCTTTTCTCACTCCTCTTTTCTCGCCGGCTACAGTGTAATTTAAAAATGAAAGGCAGAATATACAAGGGTCATTCAGAAGTTAAGTAAAATGAAAAGATTTGATTAAATCTCAGAAAATACAGCTTCACTTCAAACACAAACCGGCAGAGAGAGAGTAAGGTCTATGTACTTGATGATAAAAGTGTCATCCTAAACCTCTATCAGAGAGTTTTAATTACAGTTTGCAATGCATTGCAATAAAGCTCTATAGCTATTTATGCCTCCATTAAAAGGTAAATGCACTTTGTGTCTGCGTCTGAACCACGATCCTCTGGGGTAAGTCTAAATAGACGCTTTACCCTTGAAATCTCCCAAGGCCAGCCTTCAGCTTTGCTTGTATGCTCTCAAATGCTGGGTTAAAATGCTGTCTGCAGTCATAGTAAACGATAAAACCTGTCCATATCCGCTCCCCAGGGGTGAAAGTTAAGGGACATCTGAAAGAAAGGCAATGTTTCTCTGAGATGGCGTGATATTAACTCCCCTTCAATAATAAATAAAGTTAAACATCTTCCTTTTTTGGCTTGCTCCAGATAAATTTTTCCCAAAGGAAGATTTTATTGCTCAGAGGTTATTCTTTCAAAGCTCAGGAGACTTGTTGGCACTTTCCACAAACAGGGTACAAAATAGGGCGTAAAACGCCTGAAAAATAAAGTAATGTGTGTCTTTTTTAACAAATGATTTGGAATGATGGTGCAAGACCTTGAGAAAATGTTGTTTACCAACCTCAGAAGGTCAAACTAAATATTATTTGAGCAGTTTTTTATTCTGTTCATTTTATGTGGGATTTGCATTCTTCATCATTCTTAAATTTAAACTGAAATAATTTAAGTATATAAATAATTTAAACATTTTTGCTATAATTAAATAAACACAACATTTACATTTAATTTAACTCAGATTAATTAACTTTATTTTTTATTAACATAATAAGCAGTTTTTTTCTGTTTATTTTATATGGGATTTGGCTTATTTTAATTTATTTTAATTAATTAATTAATTAATTAATTTAATTATTTATTTATTTATTTTTGCAGCCTGTTTCAAAAATGTAAGTACAGCTTGAAATCTTGATTTGTTTGATTGATTTTGTTGTTGTTGTTGTTGCAACAATGCAACATTTAATTGAATTTAAAATTTTAATGTAATTTAATTTTATATAAAATAATATGATGAAGATATCTTACATATTCAAAACATATTTAATCAATCTAATCTACATTTAACAAAAAATAAAACAAACAAATAAATAAAGAGTGCATTCAAAAATTAATGGGACACAAAAGTGTACTGTGTTTGTAAAAAAAATGGCTATTAGTTGTTTCTCCTTAAATTCCCTTGGAAAAATAAAAAGAGACACCAATGGGACATTTTTGACACTGTAAGAATATATAAAATTGGATTGCATAAGAAAAATTATTTTTTAGATCTTAGAGGAATGCAATGACAAATATTTGTGTTCATATTAAAACTGATATTTGGTTGCACAGTTTGAGACACTGAGATCTCTTCTGAAACACTGGAGACATATCTGAGAAACCAGAGACTAGAGCAAAATTCTCCAACTGAACTAGTAACTGAGATGTTCCTTCATGCCCTTATTCATACTACTGACGCAAGTATGAATATTTGTAGATTTGACAGCAATTGCTTTGAAATCAGCCATTGCAGTTCTCAAGAGCCTGTATTTGTTATTCCATTATGACACACCTTTCCTATTTTTCGTGGATGGAAATTATATATATTATGTGTTAAAATGTCAGGCTTGGACACACTGTTGGGGAGGGGTTATTAACCCAGGCAGTTGCCATAGTAACCTCCCGTCTTGGGGGCAGAATTGATGACAGAATGACATGGTCAGACAGACAGGTTTCACTTTTAAAAAGCTTTTCTTTCTTTCCACCTTGGAGAAGTAGTAACAAGTCTGGGTGTACTACAACATTCATAGTACCACCACCATGCATGACGACCTGTCCTTCAGCGTTCTTTCAGTTATAGAATCACATGACAGAAGTGTAAAAATGTCTTTTATATGTGCTACTCGAAAAACTACGGAAAACACAGAAAATATTCACAGTCCTTTTTGCATGCTGATATACCGATTCTGATGGAGATCTATTCAGGTCCACTCTCTTGAAGCTCTAGTTTTAATATAAAAAAATCCATTGATGTATTTAATATTGATGTATTTTAAAATATGTAAATAGAAACAGACGAGCCAAAGATCTGATGGTAATAATAAGTTTATGATTGCATTCTGATTGTAGAATGGTAAAGCTCCAAGTTCATTGTGCTTGTTTGTAGAGCTGCACAATTTAGACAAAATTATATATGATTTCAATATAATTAATAATAATAGTAACAATAAGCATTGTTGTTTTTTCTTATGGTTATTGCTATTGCTAAATAAAACCGATTGTAACATTTCCAATTGTAGTCATTTCATTAAAACAATCAAAATTATTATTATAATATTTCACTATAAAATAATTACAATAATAATTATAATATGTTTTTTTAACCTTACAACTGCAAAACAACAACATTACAATAGTCCTAATTTCATCATTTTCAAACGTTAAACCATCAAGGCACATTTATAATGCTTCTCGTTATGCAAATGCACTTTATCCACTTTTTTATGTTTTTTTTAACATAGTTTGTAGCTTGAATGTGTGAGTCTTACGGTGCATTTGCTTCCCTTTCCTTTTAGCTGTACAAAACAGCTTGTAGCAATTATAAACACTGGTTTATAGCGCAATTAGTTTTACCATTTACTGCATTACTAATAGTATTTAGTAGCTACTCTTCTGTACTAGTTAATTACATATAGTCTCGTGTAGTCAGACCTTCAGACTGACGGCAGAAGGTCTGGGAACCCTGAATGCTTTGAATGACCAAGGACTGCCCAAAAAGCCATATAAATGACAGGTATTTCGTTTTGTGCCGAGTCATGTTTAGGGGCGTGGAAATGTCCCCACAATAACAGACCAGTGTGTAAAACACTTGGACGTATTTTAAAGAGTCTATGCCGCAAACGTTACATATTTCACATACTTTTGAAAATCCGGCATTTAGTTTACTCATTGTCACAGTTGTAAACACGACGGCTTTCTTCTTCCATAGGCGGGTTTGGTGTCACGGCATCTTTGTTTCAAGGTGGAATGTTAAAGAACGCAACACACACATCTTCTGGAAATACTGTAGAATTCAACCAATCAAATGACGACTTCTAAATTCCCGAAGTGTTTACAATTTTGAACCGAGCCACTTCAGGACACTGAAAACCCTGGATTGTGAGCTGCTTGTGTGTAAATGGACACAGTGTCACGATTCACTCTAAAACACACAGAACATATATATATTTTTTAAATTACGTCACAGAACATATTCATGATTTTGGTTTTGTTTTGATTAATCGTATCCCTAGTTCACATCAAAAACACACAATATTTTGGTCTCTGGATGTGTCTTGTGTTGCTTCTTAAATGTAATATTGTTTTGCATTGTCCACCAAGCAAAAATCATGCTTAGAGAAGAGAGTACCACGATGCATGTGTGGTGCTGCAGATGCAGGAGCCGGCGTTCTGATGTAGAACGTCCAACTCTTTTAGTTCATCGTCTGTATATTCTGGTTCAAATAAGTAAGGCTGGGCAAAAAATTGCAAGCCATCCTCTGTCGAAATCTTCAGACATGTTTATTAAGACTGATTTATGCATGGCGTGCGTCTTCTGATTGTAAACAAGCCACGGCACATCCAGGTTCTACGTCAGAACCCTGGCACCTGCGTCAGCAGCATCACACACATGCTTTGTGGTACCCTCGTGAACGTGCGTTGAAGACTAACACGGAAGAGGAGAAATTGTTAAATTGTGCACAAAAAGTATTCTTGTAGCTTCATAACATTACGGTTGACCCACTGATGTCACATGGACTATTTTAACGATGTACTTACTAGGGCTGTGCAAATAATCGAATTCGATTATCATACGCATCTCGTCAGTAAAGCCGATTCTGTGATTAGTAGTAAATCTCCATCACGTGCTTTCAGATGGAGCAGCATTTACTACACAGAGCTGTAGTTCACTGACAAGCTAAACAATATCATGTTCATAATCGCAGGCGATACATCACAGATAAGGAATGCGATATTGTGTAGCACGTGATGGAGATTTACTACTAATCACAGAACCGGCTTTACTGACGAGATGCGCATGATAATCGCATTCGATTAGTCCTTACTACTTTTCTGGGCCTTGAATGTGGTAGTTCCCTTGCTGTCTGTGCAAGATCAGAAAGCTCTTGGATTTCATCAAAAATATTTTGCGTTCCGGAGATGAATGAAGGTTTTACAGGTTTAGAATGACATGAGGGTAAGTAATTAATGACAGAATTTTCATATTTGGGTGAACTAACTCTTTAAAGCACACCTCTCCTTAATAAGGTGCAAAATTTTGGTATCAATCATGTTCGTAATATGGAATGAATATTATGCCAGAGTTTAATATTTAAAAAAAAAATCTCTCGCCATTGGCATGTAGATCAGTTTTTAATAAAGATACACCGAAGGTGTCGGGCAAACTTATGAATGCATGAAACATTTCCACCTCTCTTTTTTTACTGAATGTCATTTCTTATTTTTTTTACTGAATGTCATTTAACATGGCCCCATGCTAATGCCTCAGCTGGATAGGCCACTCCAGAATCAATCAGTATAGTGTCACCAAAGGTACATCTACAATGACAGACGTGTTTTTTCAGTGTGGTGGGAATGCTTATGCATCCACGGCGATGGCCTGCAGTGGCATTCGTATACCAATATGAAAGCTTATTATTGGTGTGAGTAAGAGCTGTTGGCAGCATGTGATGGAGTGGCCCTGGTGCCTGTGCCGAGGGAGGCTTCCGGCTTGTCGTAACAAATGTTGGCAAGTAATCCATGAGAGTTCTCAAACACATTCTCATTTTCTCCCTCTCTTTCCCTCTGATTATTGTGGCGGAGGAAGTGAAGTGTTGCATGAATGCTCTCTTCCATTAAGCGGTCTCCTGTCGCTGTCTGCCGCGATGACTCTCTGCCTCATTGGCGCACCTGTCTCCTAGTGTCAGCCGGTGCGCCGCTGTCTCTCCGACCTCCGTCTGGACAGCAGGAAGCCACGCCTGCCCATGCCAACAATGATTAACGACAGTCGCTTCAGTGATGCCCGTCCTCCCCAGGCTGGGATCCGGGTAGAGTAGGCTGCAAGTTTCTGAGGTTATCAACACCGTAGGCGGCTAAATTGGGCTTGAACGAAGGCTGCCACAATGTTGCATGGCTGGGCTACACGTATTCTAAATAACCACAGGCAAATGTTTTTTACTTATTTTTCAAATAAGCTGTGAGTGGAGAGAGCAGACACATGCCTCGAGATGCCGCGCATAATATACTCTGTTTAATGCGAAAATGTGTGTCGAGGGAGTAAAGCATTAGTGTTTTTAAAATTAGATGAATATTCAAGGTTCAGTACAAGTTAAGCTCAGTTGACAGCATTTATGACATAATTGCGGCAAAAATTAATTTTCACTTCATTTCTTTACTTTGTATGCTTCATAGTACTTTAAATTTTACATATTAAAGGTTATTCATTTTTATATAATTATAATAATTCAATACAATAATGCAAACTTGCTGTATTACCATATTAACAATATAAACTAATAATGTATCAGAGTTTAAAAATGAATAAAAATGTTTTGGAAATACCACAGTTTAAAGAAAATCCAGTTATGACATTTTGATGAAAAATTATGAGGTCAAAAAAATAAATAAAATGATACATACATGGAGGAATCGTTCACAATAAGATCAATGACGTGTTTAGGAAATGGATAGGGTTCATTTTCATTTCATGCTGACTTTAAAATACTCACAGTTTCAATATAGCCAGCGGACATAAGCAATATGCACACTAACATGATTGTAGTGTGAAAATTGTTTGCTGACCTTTTCTTTATAATGTTAAATCTAATTTTACAACTTTGTCACCATGATAACGCAACACCATAAACCCTAGAATGACCACAAAAATGATTTGAACAGCAAATAATGCCCAAGTTTTAAAAGAAAAATTAATGTAAATGTTTTTAAATCTTACAAAATTGGCCCCATTTACATTCATTGTAAGTGTCCTACTGCAACCCTGATTTTTTTTTTAAATAATAATGTTTTAATGTTTTGGGGGATTGGTGAAGTCAAAATTATGTCACAAATGCTGGACTAATACACATATGCTGTGACTATATATAAGCGTGTATTTTAGCAAGGTTGAAATGCTGTATTTACCAGACAGCAGTGAGGATTGTTTACTGTCCGTTTGCCTTACAGACAGCTATACAGATGTCACATACAGAAGTCACAAGGACTCAATGGCATGCTTTTTCATTTAGGACGTTCAATTTATCAGGCATCTGACAGAGCTTCTTTGAGGTGCATGTCTTCACATATACAGTAAAAACTGGTTCACAGTCCTCCAGTTATGCAACATTTTTGTTACACAAGTGCACTTTGTAGGTTCATAGGAACCCAGGGGACGGTTTTCTTGCTCAGAGGTTGTTCTTTCACAGCTCAGGAGACTCTGAGTTCTCACATATTCATTTATGCATCTGCTTTATAAAATCCTTTGGAGAAATTAAATCAGAAACAAATGAGAAATCTTTGGCATACAGTAAAGTATAGAGCTGTACATTTAATACAGCATAGCTCAGATCATTCAAAAGGCAGTCACACAAATCATTTAAAAATAGAATTTTGGTATTTATTTTTTCAACATTTGTGGTTTTTGATGGAATAAATGTATGATTGTGCTGTAGTATTGATGTTTTATGTGGCATCTGGCCTAGTAATGGCTGGCTGATATGGCGTGCGTTCTGGGGAGATTCTGTCCAGCTATAAAACTGCTGTGACATGTGACAGTGGTTCAGATGCGGTCCTGTTGTATCTAGGGAGATGTAGCCGTGTCTTAGCACCATCAGTTTGATTTAATTTCAGGTGCCCAGACCAGGGCCAGCACATCCCCACCGTAATTCATCTCGACCTCAGTCACAACTGACACCCGGATCAGTGCCAGGAATTTTGATATGGTTGAGCCAGATCTGCTACTAGCTGCGTATCAAATGACCATCTGTGTAACATCAGTGTAGAAAATCGAGATGCAGTAATCAGGGTTAGTTACATGTCTGCTTTGGACTTTAAAGGACATGAAGATTGCATCTGTACAAGATGATATTTTCACTAGATTCCTTTAGATGATCAGCGATCTCTTCTGCGTGCATCTGTTGTAAATTAGGAAAGCATTTCTATAAATGGCTTTTCAAAAATGTTAGTAGTGTTTAGGTATATTTTTCAGTTTTTTTTTTGTTTGGTTTTTTTTGCCTACAGAAATGTAGGCAGAGTCACGTATGTCCAATGAGCCCAGGTTACATAATTTATACAATGGCAATGATTGGTTTTAATTTTAAATAATTAATTACAGTTTTTTTTTAAGGAATTAGTTAAAAAGAGTATAATTTTAAGTTACATAAGTTTAAAAATATATAATTTTGCCAGCAGGAACACTATATAAATTAGATCATTTTGATATTTCTTTAATGTTTTAGAGTGAAAACCAACTCATATAGCACAAAATAAAACCTTAAGGGCTAATATTTGCTGTTATAGCTGATGTTTTCCCATCAAAATTATGTCAGTTATGGAGTATTGTTTGTTAAAACAATATTATTAAAATGAAGAAACACATTTCTTAATAAATGTTCTTTTTTTCTAAGAAGGAAAAAAAATAATTTTAAGGAAACTGGGGATGCAAAAATGGAAACATTCAGAACAAACTGGTATTTCTTAAATCATACATTTTATTTTTAGCATTTCATATTCATAGAAATATCATATTCATACAACTTATTAATAATTACCTCAGTTATATTAAAATAATTATTACGTTTTAACTGACTCTAGTGGATTGGAAAATAAAAACAAATTAAAATGTTATGAATTACTATAGGCTTAAAGTGATATTGTGTGTGAGGAACATAGGAATGACAAGTATGAAAAATGTATTCACATCACTCAACAAAAAGGTATGTATTCACCCGTCAGCTTCTCTGATAATTATCCTCTCAAGTTTAAGATATGACATTTCACTTGAAGATTAAAAGGACTAATGTCTCATTGATTTCTTTCTGCTTGAAGCATTAAACACTTGCATTTTAATTATTTATGAAGAAGAGACAGAACAGAGCTCCTTGTACGCTGCAAGAGAAAAGTGTCTCTTTTTGAAAATCTCTGAAAAGAGAAACCAGCTAACGTGACTTTTATGCCAAGCACATATCATTCAGAGTGTTTTAACGTTGCTTTGCCAATTGCAAAAGGCTGAATGGGTAAGAGTCAAAATGTATTTTTCACATTCACTTGTCGTCCCAACAGGAACAGGGAAAGGCCATTGCCTCTTCCTTAAGGTCGCTTACCGCCAGTCAAGGCCATGTTAGGTGGGGTAATAGTTAGGTCATCTATGTGGGTGTTGTTATGAGTACACGATTCGCAGACTGTCACATTCCCATTTTATTTGTGTAGCTCAAACAGACTTACATTCATATACTAGAACTATAAAGTTGTGGTCTATTACAGTCATGACCCAAAAGCACTTCACAGATCTTTTATAAAGGCACAGAAAGCAGGGAAAATCAATGTCAAATGCGTAAAATAAAATGCCATTCTCCATATAACCATCGTTAATTTGGATAGCAACATAAATAGGCAAACCAACAAAAGGGAAAAGAAAAATTCGACAACATACAATCAGCAAAATATGAGATCCCTCAACATGCCTGAAATACTCTGCGATGAAAGAGCGAAACACTTAAACAAATCAAACTAATGGCAGATCTTGCAGAAATCAAAGCGCATTGGCTCCTGATTTTGTGTTCACACAAAAGGCTCCATTCATGGTGCTTTTAGTGTAATAACCAAAGTGGTCTGAAAATGGCTTGAAAGGGAGGTTATGATGATCGTGCAAGAATCCTGTGCCAAAACTGTTTGAAGATAACAACTTCAATTTTATTTCCAGCCCCTTCAGATATAACAAAACCAATATTGTGGAGGTGGGCTGGGGGCCCCAAAAGTGTTTTTGTAATTCTAAGTGTATCATATGATTATTTACACAGCCACAGAAATGTGTTTCTTTTAGATGTAAGGCCATCTGAGAGTAAGAGTGTGGACTAAAAAGGTGAGAAAGTAACTTTTAGCAGCATCCAAACATTTTTTTCCCCCTGACAATAGTGTTTGCGTGACTATAGCCTATACAAAACTTTGTCTAATAAATACTTTCTTTAGGGTTTTTCTTTATAGCAATTGATGTGAGGTTAATGAATTGTAATTAAACTTTCTCTTTCAGTTCAGCCGCTGTCAAGGCAGGACAACAGTTTGAAGGGGAATCTTAAAGTTAAATAATGTTTATGTTTATGTGGCTTCAGTTTAATGGAACGTAAATGTAACTCGATCTCCCCCTTGAGTACTGACGTCTTTTACCATCATAATAACAGTTTGTATAGGACTGGATGCTTCAGATGTGTTTGCCAAGAGCTGACATCTGCATACTCGTGCAGTATGTTTCTGGCATATGTTTCAGGCTATTACGTTTCATCAGCATGTGATAAATACAGTCAAAGAAGGCTTTTTACATTGAGTTTTGAAAAACTGAACAGTATTTGCTCGAATGAATATTTCATTGTTGTTTTTTTGCAACATGTGGATGCTTCACTCACTTAGTCAAACCTTGAGCCTGATAATCAATGCTAAAGCACAGAGCTGTGAAGTTGACTACAAAATACAAAAAAAGAAAGAAAAATATGATCACCATTATTTCTGCACTCTCTCATTCAATGTGTTCATTACACCATATTCTGTTATTTGCGGTGATAAAAGAACATGGAGCATGCAAACACAAAACTATCCAGATTGAAAAACAAATGAGTTGAAATTACCACTTAGAGTTGTTTCCACAATCCTTTTTATCCATAAAAGCAAGCTGTCTGGAGAGTTATTGGGCCCGGAGTCACAAATGGATAGCTTTTGAAGTGCAAAGGATGCTGAAACATCAGACGGTTATTTCTTTATTTATTTATTTGGCGTATTTGGTTACAGATTGCTGTATCTTTTCAGTAGCTCTTTGGCTTATTTCGTCATTATTAGAGCAAAGAACATTCAGATTAGAGTAGGGGCCTCTTGAAAGCGCTATTGTTGTCTAACGAAACTGAACTAGTGCTATGCAATATCAATGCCTTTTTGTCATGTGACTATGTTCCTGCTGTTTGTATAGACCTGGCAAAGATGCTAAAAGAGAATTTACGTTAATTCCTCCTTTTTAAAAACAATGTAAACTGATGCATATAGTACAAAAACTGAGCATTTACACTGCACATTGTGTGAATTATTCTGTGGCTGGAATTTTTGAGTCAAAGTCACGTGATAAAATATATTGGATTCATACTTTCTGTCAACTTGTTTTCTTTCAATTAATTTAGAACAGATTTTATATTTCTTTTTTGGAACCAATTGATCGTAGGCCTCATTGATCTGAGCTTATTATTTTTTTTGAGGTGGTGAATAAACTTTTTTCTCTTAAATTCTCTGGTGCATAAGCTCGGATCAATGAAGTCTATGATCAGTCAGTTTCAAAAAGAAATATAAAACCTGTTCTAATTGAAAGAAAACAGTTGATAAAAAGACATAGCATAAAAACATAGCATAACTTGAGATTTATAAGTTTTTTTGCAGGCCAATTATTTTTTAGGAAGTTAAGTCATTAAGTTTACCACCCAGCATCTTTGATGAAATATGGCAAAATTTGCATAAAGATATACTGTATGGATGGAAACCCGGCTACTGAGAATTATTATGAAATTTTATTTAAATCAAGAGAAGGACCACATTTGCTACAGAATTGTAATTAATCTACACTCTGTGGTCAAAAGATTGTTATAATCGCAAGCTTTGACTATTCCAGTCATTGTTGTGAGGATGAATCTTAATAATAAGGCATAAAATGAAATGCTATTGAAATGAAAGGCATACTTTTGCCCATATCGTTCAGATGAAATCGAACTCAAACCGTAGCTTTCTAAACAATTCAATTCACAGAATTCAGTTATACTGAATAAAAAACTAAAGTTGATAACTCTGATAATTTGGTTTAGCATGAATCTGATGAGAAATGTTTGAGCTCGTATTGAGATTTGATTGCAGACTTTTGCGGCAAACCTGAGTACAGTTGTCTAGATCTAAAAGTCTAGAAGAGATGCATGTGAGATTATTTTTAGCAGATGAAGTTTACATTTGCTCTCCATTTAATGTCAATGCTCTCTAGGAAAAGCAATTGAGATATAGAGATATTTGCTCTCTCTACAGGGAGAAATTGGCGAAAATCAACTGTAAGATGTCAGGTTAGATAGCACTATGTGAGGTGTGATGTTTCTTAAGTTTGCATATTCATGCCATTTGAAATTAGTGGTAATGTTTCTGCTCCAGTAATGCATCTGATGGGTCTTGCTGCTGCATGAGGCAGCGGCGAGGAGCGAGATAACAGCGTCTGACTGACTCCAACTGCCACATCAGATTTTCTGACATTGCTTTGACCCTCAAACGATGTCTGTCCGATCCAGTGGCCCTTCTGCGTTTTGCGCATTTGTTTGACAAACACTTGAGGGGAGACGTTGATAAGAAAGATTGGTTGGACTGTTCCACAGACTGATCTTTTCTGATTTGCTTTGCTCTCCCTGAGCCTCATCTCTTCATGTTCTGTATCAGAAGGGAAAAGGAGCATCGTTCACTACATTTTCTTAAACTAACATAAAAGAGACTTGAGAATGTAGACTTCATTCCGCACTGTCAGTGATTTTAGAGGTAAAATCCATTGATTCGCTCATCCGCTGGCATCTCGCAGAACTACGAGCTTTGAAGTAGCTTCTTGTTGTTGTCAGAAATTGTGAGCAGAACACAAAAATATATAAAACCATGTACAGAAAGATATATGATGTTCCATCTGAGTGTGTGTGTACACAGGCTGAGGCTAATAAAAAGTGCAAAGCTTAATTAACTTCTATTATTATACATTTTTAATGTGCCTGTCCATTTGAAATGTTACTATTCTGGCACTGTGAAGTTGAGGTCTTTCATCTCTTTCTTTTACGATCAATAATTTTGCTTTGAAGAGACGGGCCATATCTTACAGCTTAGACAAATGTGGCTCATTAGCAGCAGGTTTCTGAAAGTAAAAACAGCAAGGACTGAAGTAATTAAAACGCTTGGGGCAAATCAATAGAGATTAATGTTAGTTTAATAGTCAACCTCCTTTCTCTCCCAGTCTGTGGATGGGAACAACGCATTATTTACTGCAGTGGATTTTACTGCAGAGTTTCAAAATATCACACACTAGAGCAGTTCAGTCATGACGTCAATTTGTAGGCCAAACCAGGAGGCTAATTTGCCATGGCCTCCCTGGGGAATTTTTAATGGGTTTTTAAGAATAGCGGTGTTCGATTTATTGCCAAGTAAGAGAGTTTACTGCCCGTAAATTACATGCAGTCACACCTTAAATGTGAATTTTGAAACCGTTTTGCACTTCAAAATTCGAACTGCTAAGAAGTTGGTACATACATAAGGACATGATAAAATGAGGTTAATCAGCACAGCAGGATGTCCTAAACAATTGGCCATGTCATTAATGTCATTAATCTAGATTTTAGAGTACAGATCTTTTTAAGGTTCATACACTTAAAAAAAATTTGCTTGTAAATTTCACAATAAATTACAAATTAACAGCAAGTAACAAAAGGAATTAAATGTAAAATTAAGTAGAAAAACTGAAATAGCATTTTACAGTGTAGAATTTTGAATTAAACAAATTAGTAGGTTGCTTTTATTGCATTTAGTCGATTAAATGTTTCATTCCTTGACATTTACTTCATGCCTTTAGTTGTTGTAAAATTTCATTTTGTTCTCTTTGATTTTTTGATTTCATCAGCCAAGCATCAATTTTACTATGTTAAAATTAATAAACATTCTGTCAATATTTAGCAAAAATGTAATAATTTAATCTCAAAAATATCTATAGGATGTCTATAGAAAATCGAAATAACTAGAAAATATATTTATAATATAAGGCATTCATTAAGTTTGTTATGTTTCTAAAGCTGTGCATATAAAAATACTTTTACATTTTGGATGCTGTCCGTATGTCATTATTGCATCATCCTAAATCTAAACATACTAGAATTCGTATTGGTAAATGTATTGATAGATGTATGTTAAATTTACACATTTTAGTTATTATTAATGAGATATTAAATAGAAAAACAGATATAAAGGGACAAAGGAAACAAATGATATATGGCTTTGTTGTGAGTCTGCAGCAGTTACATCCGTGCCAGTAGGTGTCAGTATAAAGTCCACCACCACTGAGATGAAGAAGAGCCAAACTACACTTTTAATATATTAAAAAGCAATTAGGTTATGATTTTAGGCCCTACATCTCACGAAGCTTGAAATGAAATGACCAATGCTGCTGCTGTTGCTTTTAGCATGCAATGCAGAGGGCACTTCAGAACAAAATGGGCCCCAAAACCACCATGACAAGTGCACTGAAATGTGAGATTTTTTGATCGCTTCACCCTGCAAATCTCTCAGAACTCCTGACATGTTTGTTTTCCCACTCCAGCAACTATCAATAGTGCAATAGATGTAAAATCGCCCTGATAGACTCGTCAGATGCTCATTTATGATGCCCTGTGGGTTTCATGATGGTCTGCAGCTGAACAGATTTAGAAGCACATGCTCGCTTCACGATGAAAAAAGATCTGCCAGAAATGAACGAGAGGTTTAGAACCGTATCTGTAAGGCATAGAGCATTAATTGCTGGTGTGTACATGTGGGACATTTCCTCAGCAGCGAACTTTCTTTTTGGCAGATCATTATCTAATCCCTGGGCTTTTTGCTAATCAGTTTTTTCTCAGGAGCTCACCATCTCTCCCAAGGGGACTCTTCTCTTCTCTTCACCTCACTAATGATGTTTTGAATGATGAGGGAAGAGCACAGGATATCCAAGCTAATTATTCAAAAATAAATGCTGAAATAAGCACTTGGGGAGGCTGCTTGTGTTTTGACAGCGTGAGACAGTTAGCAGAACATTGCAGGATAAAATATAATACAGGTGAAAATCTTATGCTGCATTTTTCAGATGTTTTTATCAGAGTGATGATGGTTTCATTCACTATGTATGTGCATAAAACCTATGTGCAAATGACTGATGATTCAATAAATTCATTCAACATTAAGAACCAAATTTATACTACATTTAGAATATATTAAGCCAAAATATCTATTTACGTACAGGGAAAAAAGGTACAAGAGCTGTCACTGGGGCGGTATAAGGTACACCTTTGTGTCTTATTTCCCCATAAATGGTTCATATTGGTACCTTAAAGGTATACATACTAATACATTTTGAATGGGTGCTGTCAGAATGAGAGTCCAAACAGCTGATAAAAACATCACAATAATCCACACCACTCCAGTCCATCAGTTAATGTCTTGTGAAGTGAAAAGTTGTGTGTTTGTAAGAAACAAATCCATCATTAGGACTTTTTACCTTTAAGATGTCACTTCTTGCCAACCAGTAGTCCATAAAAACACTTCCTCCAGTGAAAAAGTCCATCCCCTGTTGTCCTCTCACATCAAAATCTGTGCATATTTCTCTCCTGATTCAGATTAGATGACTTTTTTACTGTAGAAAGCATGGATAGAGGACTTGTATTTTATTGGAAGCAACCTTTTGAAGTTAAAAACATATTAGTAATGGATTTGTTCATTGCAAACACGCAGACTGTGGATTACTTTCAGTACTTGTGGATCATAGTGATCTTTTCATCAACTGTTTGGACTCTCATTCTGACGGCACCCATTCACTGCAGAGGATCCACTGGTCAGCAAGTGACGCTAAATATACATCTTGGATGGCCTGAGAGTGAATAATTTTTCACTTTTGGGTGAACTATCCCTTTAAGTGTCTAATCTATATCATTGTAACAAAAATAATTATAACTCACATTGGGATAGTTCCTGCATTAAAATCAGTGTATTAAATGTGTTTTATGTTTTCAGATGGTTTTGAGAGCATTTAACAAGTAAAAAATACAAAACCCCGAGGCAAGAACAAATACCCCTCTTGTAAATCTTGAAATTTTGGATGAGAATCTTTAAAAGATAAAATATAAAAAGTTACATTTCAGTCTGACTGAAGGCAGAAACAAAACAAGTACACAAGTACTTGGATTGTCTGAATGTGCACATCTACCGCACAAGTGCCACTTCCAGGATTTCACACAACAAAATGATGTCCAAATATCATGTAGTGAGTCACACAAGTGGGTAAACTGTTAGATAAAGGTCACCAGCAGCAGAAAGCAGACTTCCCAGACTAGATGCCGGGCCCTTCTTGAATGCGACAGAAAATTACAAACAATTGATCCTTTTAGAAAAATGGAGAGAAAGTTACTTGTTTCTCAGTTTTCTCCTTTTTTGTGTAGTTTCAGAAGAGATCTCAACAATGTCACAAACTTGGATTGCCTGTCTTTTTCATTATTTCTAGTAGGAAACTTTGAGGGAAACATCTGAGAAAACTTTAATAAAAACCGAGCTGAGAATGAATTAGTAGAAAATAAAGTGTACCCTTACAGACAGTAGATGGCACACCTACCTTTAAAGTGCTAATCCTATTAAAATCCATAATCAAATTGTATCACTATGTGCGCACTGATTTGTATTATTAAACATATTTAATGATTAAAGGTTCTTCTGTATTTTCCAGCTTCTCCGCCATTCACATGAATCCATTAATTCGAGATGCCTAATTCTCTATATCGGGACAGAAATACCAAACAAAAGAAGAAAAAGCCTCAGGCTAACTCTGTGTGTCAAAATGGCTAGTTAATGAGCTCTGCAATCTGACCTGGTTCATTCAGAGGACTTACAACACAACTCTGGCCTTTGCATTAAGCAAGCTGGTGTTGGCAAACAAAGCAACTTGGCAAGCTTCAAAATGAGCTATTAAACATCTTCAAAGACTTTTTGTTTTTAATCTGCATCGTTAAAGTCACCACCTCTTACCAACAGATGCCCCATCAGATTTCTGAGCCAAGTTGATTTATATGCAGCTTCCATTACACGCACTATACAAGTATTTTTAGTACACAAGTATATTTGTCTTTTATCCATACAATTATTGTAGGTCAGATAAATTATACCCGGATAAAGGCTTGTTAAAAATAAGTGTGAGTGTGCAGTTTTATATTTTTCTTTATTCTTTTTTTAAGTCTTTTTCCCTAACTTGTAAAGATGTGCATTTGCTTTGATGCTTAAAAATAAATAAATAAATAAGTTGTAATACCATATAATTATGGGATATGCAATGGTACCGAATGAGTACTAAATTCATGTACTATGTTATTTATGTGGTACTGTTCAAGAATACCTTAAAATTATCATAGTACATTTTTACAGTATTGTGAAAACTATATTTATAGAATTATGAAAACTTATTTTATTTTATTTTTTTATTTTACTTTATTTTATTTTATTTTTAGCTTTCACTCTTTAGCTGTATTGCATGGAAAAGCATTATTGGATAACATTACTTTCTAATGTAATTCAACAAGCACGTTATGTAGATCGGGACAAAATCTACTTTAAAATTCATGTAGCATATACGTTTAAAATGCACATAATATGCCATTGTTTGAAGATTATACTGTTTTTTTCTGGCCATGTGAGGCTGTTGTCTTTTATCTCTTCTCTCTTTTGTCTTGTGTCGCACTGACCCTGAGAGGGTGAATGAATTGAGTCCACTGGCATAACTGTCACTGTCCGATCCAGTTTACTAATTACCCCTCTTGTGCTGACTGTGTCCTTTTCATGTTGCGTGTGCTGTCTGAGCCTATTTGTGAGTCTAAATGAGTAATCAATATCAAGTGTGGCAGTATTACCTGGTCAATAAGACATATCCAATCTATTAACATTGTCCAAGAGGCAGTTTTGATAATGCCACAAGCTGTTTGTTTGCTTATTCAATTCAGTAAGGAGGTATGTTGTTGTTTTTGTTGTTTTAAAGGTGCATTATATGTATATTTGTAAGTCAGGGTTGTGTGCTGCTGAGAAATGAATTGAGAAGGCCTTTATAGGGAATTTGAATCAATGAATTGAGATTAAACACAGGAAGCAGAATAGTCATTTGAATTTAAATAAATAGAAATAAAATGGATGTTTAAAAATATTCTTGTAAGTTTTTTCAATATGAATTAACCATAAATGTGCATATATACAACATATAGAGTAATTACAGAAATTTCTATTCTATTGTGTTCTATTCCATATTAATGATGACTGTGTTGATAGTTTTTAAAATGCAGGATAGGCACTGCATGTCAAAATTAATAATTTAAAATAACATTTAGATTTAAATTGAAATAAAGTATTTCAAATAGCATTTATTTACTTTCTTGCTTTTGTTAAATTCCTGATTAAATTCTTTGGTTTTGTGACTGTTGAAATGTCCTTTGGTTCAATTCCAATCAAATTCACTCTCATCAAATCCCAGCCAATTATTAAATTCAACACTACTCTATATGATTTTTTTTTGTATTTTGTCAAGTTAAACTTTGTATTACGAAATTCAGTTTTATTAATAATTGTGGGAACTATGATTCACTGGATGTGCTTCACATTATGTTCAGATGTAAAAGTGAAGCGTGACGAGTCTCTATAATGCAGCAAAGTACACATACTGATGCACGTTATTGTTGCTATAATTTTTTTCCAATGAAATGTCACATGCATCACAGGGCTGCACTTATGAAAGGTCACGTCAGGCAGTATAGGTACATCATCACTCAAATATTTTACGATTAACTTTGACCACAGCTCAAATGAGTGATGGGCTAGTAAACTACTGGTCTGCTTGACTTCTCTTGTTATGACTTACATCAGTAAGATTTACCCTGTAATGCACCACAAGTTCAAAAATCAAACTGTGACTAAATCTGCTCAAAACTAGTCTTGCTATTTTGCATGTTACAATCCACAATTTTTATTGCACTTATCTGGCCATTGTCTGTTAAAATCGGGCATTCACAAGTTATTTTATGTAATGTTTTTTCTAAACAGCATATTAAAGAGATCGGTGATGCAGTGATCTTTCTTGATTCATAAATCAATTTAAGTTATTAAAGAAACAGTTCATCCCAAAACTAAAAACAAGCTGAAAATGTACTTACCCTCAGGCCAAACCTTGATGTGAGTTTGTTTTTTTTCTTCAGAAGAACATATTTGGGGAAATTAATTTGATGGATCCTCTGTAGTGAATGGGTGCCGTCAGAATGAGAGTCCAAACAACTGTTAAAAAGGTCACAATAATTCACAAGTAATCCACACCACTCCAGTTCATCAATTAACATCTTGTGAAGTGAAAAGCTGCATATTTGTTATAAACAAATCCATCAAGGCATTTAACTTTAAAGGGTCACTCCACCCCAAAATGAAAATTTTGTCATTAATTACTCACCCTCATATCGTTCCAAGCCTGTAAGACCTCCGTTCATCTTCGGAACACAAATGAAGATATTTTGGAAAGTATCCACTGAGCGTAAACAGCGTATGCTGTTCTGTGTCAACCGCACCACACGGATACGCTGTTTTCGTTCAAATCAAAGCGTAAGTAAACGTAGAAAACGTATCCATGTACGGCTGACACAGAACAGCATACGCTGTTTACGCTCAGTGGATACTCTCCAGAATGGTGCTACGGTGACACGGAGGAGACGGATTGTTGAATAAAGTCGTTATTTTTGTTTTCTTTGCAAAAATAACAACAGCCCCTCCTGAAACAGCCCCTCCTAACTTTAATTTCATAAGTGTCTGCAGGACTGTTAGGAGAGGTGGAGGTGTAGCTGCTCTATTCAAAGATGTTTATCAATGCAAGCAAGTGTCATTTGGTCAGTACTTGTCTTTTGAATATCTAGGTATTGTGCTGAAAGGAGCTCCACGCACTCTGTTTGTAATTATTTACAGGCCTCCAAAATACTCTCCAGCTATTGAAGAGCTCACAGAACTGTTATCAATGATTTCCTCAGAGTTTGACTGTTTTGCTATTGCAGGGGATTTTAATATTCACATAGATAATGCAGAAATCAAAACTACAAAAGAAATTATAACTGTTTTAAACACTTTTGACCTGAGTCAGCATGTGCATGAACCCACACACAATCGTGGACACACTCTAGATTTACTCATCAGCAGAGGTCTAAACATTTCATCCATTGTTATTAAGGATGTAGCACTGTCTGATCACTTCTGTATTTTCTTTGATATATTGATCTCTGTTACCACTGAATCTAGATCTGTCTCTGTCAGAAAGAGATGCATTAATGAGAACACTAGTGCACTATTTATGAAGGCAATATCTTTAACACCAAGCATTTCTGCAGACTCTGTCGATCTTCTCCTGGAATCATTTAACTCAAAAGTTGAGAATGTTATTGATGATATTGCTCCGGTAAAGGTCAGCAAGAAGAGCGGATGTGGCGGAAGACAAAACTCAAAATTCACTATAGCATCTATAAAGACAGCCTTCATGCTTTCAGTGTGGAACTAGTCACAGCTAGACAGACCTTCTTGTCAGACCTTATAAACAGTAACTTAAACAACACTCGCACTCTTTTTGCTACTGTGGAGAGACTGACAAACTCCCCAAGTCAGATTCCCAGTGAAATGGTCTCTGACAGCAAATGCAATGAGTTTGCTTCCGTCTTTTCTGAGAAGATCAATAATATAAGAAAGGAGATTGGCACATCCTCAAGTTATGCAGAGGTCACACAGATTCGACCGCAATTTCAAAAAGAAGTGACTATGTCTGTTTTTGAAGAAAATGATAGCAACATTTTGGAAGAAACAGTACAGCATCTTAAATCGCCAACCTGCTATCTTGACTCAATTCACACATCTTTTTTCAAAAGTGTACTTAACTGTTTAGAAGCTGATCTCTTAGAAGTGGTGAATGCCTCACTTCTTTCTGGGACTTTTCCAAACTCCATGAAAACTGCAGTTGTTAAGCCCCTTCTGAAAAGCGCAATCTTAATAACACAATGTTGAGCAACTATAGAGCAATATCAAATCTTCCTTTCATACGTAAGGTTATTGAAAAGGTAGTTTCTAAATCAGCTGAACAACTATCTAAACTCAAATGGATACCTGGACAATTTTCAATCTGGTTTCTGAGCGCATCACAGCACAGAGACAGCATTCGTTAAGATATTAAATGATATTCGCTTTAATTCTGATTCTGGCAAAATATCAGTGCTGGTATTACTAGATCTTAGTGCCGCATTTGACACTGTCGATCATAACATACTTCTAGAGAGACTGGAAAACTGGGTCGGGCTTTCTGGGATGGTACTCAAATGGTTCAGGTCATACTTAGAAAGGGAGAGGTTACTATGTGAGTATAGGAGAGCATAAGTCTAAGTGGACAGCCATGACATGCGGAGTCCCACAAGGCTCAATTCTTGCACCGCTCTTGTTTTAGCCTGTATATGCTCCCACTAAGTCAGATAATGAGGAAGAACCAAATTGCCTATCACAGCTATGCTGATGATACCCAGATTTACTGGCTTATCTCCAAATGACTACAGCCCCATCGACTCCCCTCTGCCAATGCATTGATGAAATTAACAGTTGGATGTGCCATTTCTTCAGCTAAACAAGGAGAAAACTGGGAGTCATTGCATTTGGAAACAAAGATGAAGTTTTCAAGGTAAATGCATATCTTGACTCTAGGGGTCAAACAACTAAAAAGCAAGTAAAAAATCTTGGGGTGATTCTGGAGACAGACCTTAGTTTTAGTAGTCATGTCAAAGCAGTAACTAAATCAGCATACTATCATCTCAAAAACATTGCAAGAATTAGATGTTTTGTTTCAAGTCAAGACTTGGAGAAACTTGTTCATGCCCTTTATCACCAGCAGGGTGGATTATTGTAATGGTCTCCTCACGGCCTTCCCAAGAAGACCATTAGACAGCTGCAGCTCATCCAGAACGCTGCTGCCAGGATTTTGACTAGAACCAGAAAATCTGAGCATATCACACCAGTCCTCAGGTCCTTACACTGGCTTCCAGTTACATTTAGGATTGATTTTAAAGTACTTTTACTCGTTTATAAGTCACTCAATGGCCTAGGACCTAAATACATTGCTGATATGCTCACTGAATATAACCCCTAACAGATCAGTCAGATCATTAGGATCGAGTCAGTTAGAAATACCAAGGGTTCACACCAAACAAGGGGAGTCGCTTTTTTAGCTATTATGCCACCCTTGGTGGAACCAGCTTCCAGAAGAGATCAGATGTGCTAAAACATTAGCCATGTTTAAATCCAGACTCAAAACACATCTGTTTAGCTGTGCATTTGTTGAATGAGCACTGTGCTACGTCCGAACTGACTGCACTGTATTTTATGTATAATCATTTTCTATTTCTGTTTTAAATTCATTTTACATCAGTTTCTAATTCATTGTTTTTATTATTTTTAATTCCTTGTTTTTATTGCTGTGATTATTATTCTTTTAATGACTATTTTACTTCCTTTTTATGTAAAGCACTTTGAATTACCATTGTGTATGAAATGTGCTATATAAATAAACTTGCCTTGCCTTGCCTTGCCTTGCATACAAAAAGTATTCTTGTAGCTTCGTAAAATTATGGTTGAACCCCTGATGTCACATGCATTATTTTACGATCTCCTTGCTATGTTTCTGGACGTTGATCGTGTTAGGATCCTTGCTGACTATGGAGAGTCAGA
Source organism: Tor tambroides (assembly GCA_021397915.2). Classification (NCBI taxonomy): domain Eukaryota; kingdom Metazoa; phylum Chordata; class Actinopteri; order Cypriniformes; family Cyprinidae; genus Tor; species Tor tambroides. Next base: position 99,138 of record JAFVLL020016355.1, read on the forward strand.
GAGCACTCAGAATGCATCAAAAATATCTTAATTTGTGCTCTGAAGATGAACAGAGGTCTTACTGGTTTGGAACGACATGAAGGTGAGTAATTAATGACAAAATTTTCATTTTGGGGTGGAGTAACCCTCTAAACCATTACTGGCCAAAATTAAGTTCATCAAAATCCACCAACATGTTTCTTTAGAACTGTTTTGGACTGTTTTCACTTGTAAATGGTGCTTGATCTTTGCATATTTCTCTCCTGATTCAGACAGCAATATTGTTAGGACTGTTTTGTTTTGTTTATTGTTGTATTGTCGTTTACTTGTGGATTATTGTGATGTTTTTATCAGCTGTTTGGACTCTCATTCTGATGGCACCCATTCACTGCAGAGGATCCATTGGTGAGCAAGTGATGTAATGCTAAATTTCTCCAAATCTGTTGCGATGAAGAAACAAACTCATCTACATCTTGGATGGCCTGAGGGTGACTACATTTTCAGCAAATTTTAATTTTTGGGTGAACTATTGCTTTCCTCTGTTTTAATCAGAAATGCATGATAATAGGGATGTGAAATGTTTGCAGATGCCTTTCATATCGCCTTTAATTGTGTATTGTCTCTTGGGATGTAATTTGTTGTATACAAAAGAGAAACTAGTACCTATTTATCCTTTGTATCCTTAGCTATCCTTAGCTACCTTAGCTAAAAATATATTGGTGACAGTCTGTGCAACCACTCTTTGCTGTTTGTACCTGCATGTGTCCTAAAGACAAAAATGTTGTTGTCTGGTTTATTATATCTTAACACACACACACACACACACACACACACACACACAGAGAGAGAGAGAGAGAGTACTTTTTAAATGAGTATTTTAATAGTCTAGTGAGTTTTCTCGCTTTGACAGGTGTGAAATTTCCATCCAGACTTGGTTGTAGATCAAACAGTTGAACTCTAGTCCACCTGGAAAACTTTAAAAAGTCCATTTATGAAATAGATCCCCAGCATTCTGGGGTCAACAGGATTTAGTTTATGCCAGCATCCTTTTACTGAGGCTGAGGGACTGATGAAGTACTAGCCACTCCAGTAAGTCATCCACTAACAGGATAGAGATCAAACTCTGTGATGCATTTGAGATTCCCGGAAGTTCAAGCTGAACCCGGGCTTCCATTGCTCTTGGGCAACAGGATGACAGACTTGCTCGCAGCCAGGTGCTTCATCAAATCTATATTCTCCCCTGTAGAAAGGAAGCAGATTCTGAGGTCTTTAACAGCGAGAGACCAAGTCTATCACAGCCTATCTATGAAACTGACTTGGTAAATATCTCTGAAACTCTTTCTCCTCTGATGTATCTGCACTGCTGAGCAGAGAACTTCTGAGGTCTTCTTCATAGCTCTCACTGCTTCAGATGGCTGAGTAGCAATGATGTAAAAAGACTTTCATCTTATGCAATTCGGTGAAGAGCTTTCACTTTTCTCCTTATGACATAATAAATTTGACTAATCTAAATGCAGTGTGAACTTGAACTGATGTGTGGACATTCTTCGAAGTTGTAAATAAAGATTTTGGCAAGTACATTTGGCAAGAAAATACTGTTTTACTGTAATTTCTACACCAATCCTTTTCAGTGAAATGGCAGCTGCCCATTTTGATTCCATTTTTAATGTATGAAATTATATTTACACTTTTGCCTTTGGCTAATGCTTTTATCCAACTTTCACTGCATGCATTCAAAAACTTTTTCAAAGTTTACAGATTATTTGAGTATATTTTACAAGAAAATACCACTGCAGTCTTTCTAAATATCTAATTCCCATGCATAGAGAAGAATAACAGTTAAAAGCATTCAGACTAGTAAAGTTTGCTACAACTGGGTGTGCATAAATGATTTCATTCCACTCATTTTTGGCAAAATACTGGCATCATATGTGCTCACAGCTTAAAGGTCAATAGCACAGCTGTCTCAGTCATATGTTTGGCACATAATATCCAATCAATGACCATATGCTTATGCGGCATGAAACATATTTGGTCAGGATGCACAGCTGTAATAAAAACCACTAATTGAAGCACTGATCTTTGCAAAGGTGAAACAAGTTTTCACTAGTGCAGGACTAATACTTTCTGGTGACTGAATTAATTCCAATATATTTATTTAAAAACCATCTGGATTCTGAATTTGATTAGGGATAGAGTTGGTTTCAATTATTTTTGAGATTCTTTGATGCAACATTTATCAGTTTGGGGAGATTTAAGCCATCTTGAAAGTTCTTTGTGAGGCATGAATTTTGTCAAATTTGGGCCTGCTTTTACTACCATCATTATGTATAATATTCAGCATTACTGTTGGAGTACAAGTGAGAATAATGATGACACGACACAGTTTTCTTATATTTACATGAAAGGATGCAATTCTTAAGGAAGCTGACTGTGTTCAGTGAAGGAAGTCATATCATTTTAATTGCTCCTTTGAAATTGAACAGTTTGATGTATTGTGTAAACATAATCTAACTTTCTAACTCAAAACTCCCTTCCATTGTTACTCTTCTTAATTCTAACTGTCAGAGAGAGGGAGTAAAAATGGTCATGTACGTCGAAGTTACAAGTGATTTTGGTGCAAGAAACTTTGACTAATATTTTAAGTGGACCCTAGAGGAATACATAAAATGATGAAAAGAGATTATATGACCATTTTAAAAGCTCTGTTACTCCTTCAAAATGACATATGGTTGAACAGTTGCAGGGACAGACTCCCTAGAGTATTTTATGGATAAATGTTCTCCATTGAGTTACTAGCAGGCCTGAGGATATGAAGAACATCGATAGCTTTGAATGCTGGTCTTATGAACTTTTGGCGGTGCTAACATGTCGGTTGATCAGGGAATGTCGATATTTGCTGTCTTAAGTAACCTGTGTACCACTATTAGATCACTGAGGAGAAATGTTTTTGCTTCTTTAGTGTTTTTTCTTAAGGCAATCATCCTGACTTGGGGCATTTTGAATAAAATTTATGGGACGGCAAGATCATTGTCAGTTTTGTTATGAGAACTTTGAGACAAATTAAGAGAAAAGCATCTGGAATCTTCAATTTAATGTCTATGTATGTTTTAGAGTCTCTGGTGCTGAGCTTGAAAATGTCAGACAGAGAGTGCTTTGTGAACTTTGGCTCATTTTCCAAGTTAATTAAACAAATTGCAAGCTACCGCCGGCTTCCACCGCCCAAGTTCTTTCATCCACAAAAGCGGTGACAGACAATGCGCTGAGATCAAACCCATTGTTTCCATGGAGTCCTCATTTTGTGTCATTTGCAGAGACATCATAATCACGGCAGAACCAATCAGAATTCACTTCATCAGGCTTATGCTGGACAAGAATTTCAGCCAGTGTAGTCTGACGTGTTCAATTTCCAAAATCAATTTAGAAAATTATGCCAAGATTGTTATGAATGAAGTGCACTTCCTATTTGCTTTGTCTCTATTACATATCTGGTCTTTTATTTTTATGTTAGTATTTTAATAATGCATTGAAAAAGCATGTGGGTGAATCACACAAATACATGTCCAGGTCCATTTCACCTCAAAATCAAATATATGCATAAAGAAAATGAGGCCTATTTTTGGGACCATTTAAGGTCCTTTAATTGCACTGAGGTATTATTTTCATGACAATTAAGAACATTTTTCTGCTAATTGCCATTATTATTGCTTTAATTATCATCATGGATCCAGATTTTTTTTCTCTTGATTATTCACAAATGGATGACCATTTACATCTCACAATTCTGACATTTTTCCTGAATTTATAGTACATCTACTGTAGCAATTTTTTGTTTCTGCCACAGAATTTAAAAAAAGGATAATTTATGAACTTTTAATCTCACAGTTCTGACTTTTTTCCCTCAAATGTGTTTATATCTCGCAATTCAGACTTCTCAGAACTGTGGGTTTATATCTTGCAATTCTGACTTTTATGAGTTTATATTAAGAAGTATGAGAAAAAAGTCAGAATTGTGAGATATAAACTCTGAATTGTGAGGAAAAAGTCTAAATTGTGAGCTTTACTTTATTATTCTTTTATCCCATAGCAGAAACAAGCTTCCAAAAGAAGGCAACTCAACAGATTCTTACTAATAATTTTAATAAATTTAAATCAGCATTAATAATAGGCTATTCAACAAATATTACCATGATGTGTAAGTTCTTTAATATTATTTAAATATATATATATATATATATATATTATTTAATATTATTTAAATATATTTATGATATATTTAAAATATGTTTTATAATTTAGCCTAAATACACTGTAAAAAATGATTGTGATTTTAAGGGTAAAAAACTGTGAAAATGCTACAGTAAAAACCTGTTAAATGGTTAACGGAAAGTTCCTGTAAAATTTACAGGGAAAAACCGTAAACTGAAGTTCCCAGAATTCCCTGCGTTGCATTTCAAATTCTGTTTGAATATGATGTTTTTTCTTTGAAATAACTATGCTTCTTCTTAGTTTTTTCTTATCAGTTATGTTTATTAGGGTTGTATGTTACATCTAATGTTGTTAAATTAATGTTTATAGCATATTTCAGTTTAATGAGTCTCACCATGATGGTGTTTGGTGCTTGTGTGAATGACACTGTGCACCTTCTATATATGCTATTATTTAAAAGCTGCTTGTGATGGGTTTTGGTTCATATTGTGACTTTCTCATCACCTGCATTTGGTGGTTATCAGTGTATTTCAAAGGTACAAAACAGATTTCAGTACTTTAATAGGTTGGTATATTAACATTATATCAGTTAAAGAAATTACGGTATTTAACTGTAAATTTAAGTTAAAACTGTAAAACCTAAAACGTTGTTACCGTATTTTTTTACGGTAGAATTCCGGCAACCACAGCTGCCAGTTTGTGCTTAATTTAAATAATAATGTCACAATTCAAAAAATCCTAAAGAGGTGTCATTTTCTTTGAGCAAAATATAATTTCTTATTTATGACTTGCATAAAGTTTCGTCAGATTCACTCACATACCAAAATAACACCATGCATCCAAATGAATGAGCATAGATGCTTATTATTAGGTGTATGCTGTATAAACCGTTCCATGTTAATACAACCTTCTCAATTGTAAATACAACAATAGCATTAAACCAGTATCTCATTTGCATAATTGGTCTGTGCCTTGATTGTGAAGTGTATCTCAAAGCACGCACTGATCCAAGGTTGCTCTGCGACCATAATCCCTGCACGCAGTTTTTCCTGCTGCAGTACATACAACACATAAACTTATCATATGCAATACTTCTCTGACCTGGGAATCCACCCAGCAGTACCAATTACAATCACTGCCTCTCTCCGGCTCGCCCACGCCTAGCATGGGCCCGAGGGAAACAACTGCAACCATGTCAGTGAACTAGATGAGAGAGGTGTATGCGTTAATGTGCTCTCTCCACCGCTTCCTCTCTGTCCCTGGTCCCTGTTTTCCCTGCAGGTACTGTTGAGAAGTCTCTATTAGCTTTAGAGCTGATCTACTCCAAGGTTATGATCCTGTTTACCTCTTGTGGTGTGGTGCCATGTAATGCTAGACATTCCTGCTACTCTGCCACATTAGACAAGCCAAACAGGGATAAGTGGTGTGTATGTGTTTACCTTCCTGTAAACAGATTTGGAAGGTAAATGCTTGGGCACTTGCAAAAAGAAAGAGGTACTGGCTTAAAAGACATGCCAACACTGCAACTGAGAAAAAAGTATTTGGATTTATTTGATATCAATTTTCAATTTGAGCAAAGTTGAGGCAACCCAACACCATTTCATGACAGTTTGCATGTATTTTATGTTTTGCCAAATTTGAACACTGAGTGTAAAAAAAAAGGTGTAGAAACAGTTTTCACACAGAAATTAATTAATTAATTAATTACAAAGAAACAGCAAGTAACACATTGAAGTAAATGTAAATTGAAGAAGAAATACTGAAATAGTATTTTCTTGCAAAAATCTCCAATGATGCTTTTTTGTATTTGTATCTCACTTGTTCATTTTCGTATGATCTTCTTATGTCTCAGTGATGGTTTAAAGGTGCATCTTCATGCTTTTTCAAAAAACTGTGAGTTTTGTGCAATTAACATTGTACGGATTAATCCGAAATCAACCCCTCATAAAGTGCACTGACAAAAAACGCTGTAGATACAATTTTTCACACAAACGATTACAAAGAAAAGGCAGTTAACACATTAAATTAATCATGAATTTTTGAGATAAACTGAAATAAAAATACTATTTCAGTTGTTCTACTTGTTAAACCAAATTGTTTTACTTGCAATAATTCAATTTTATTTTTTTATTTTTTTTAAGCAGTGTAGTAACTTTTTCCTGTGAGCTTGCATTGTGTCAGTCAGGATTGGCCAACCCATAGTTATTTATTTTTCTTTTATATATCAGAGTGATAAGCAGCAAGTGTTATGTTATGTGTCAGGTGCACACTAAAGATTGGCGCGTTTTCATGTTTCAGGTCTGTGACAAAAACTCCTAGGTTTTACCCAGCCTTTAGTGTGTTTTTGTGAAAAACGCTGATGTTATAACATATTTCAAACTGGTTTGAAATCTGGCTGTGTGCACACTATCCTGACTAGCGATGAGTAAATGATACCTGTAGTAAAATAGCACAAAACGGTCTGTATGTTATTTCAGTGATGCCTGTGAGGAAGCAGGGATGTTTTTTGCTTGATATTAAAATTCTGAGTAAAATAGTTTTAGTATCTCATGCATGTTTGCTGAAGTGTGATTTAAGTGTGATTTGTGCATTGCTATGTAGTTGCTAAGGTGTTGTAATTGGTCTTGTCATGTTCCTGAGTGGTTTCTAGGTGGTTGCTAATCTGTTCTGAATTGCTGTTAGGCAATCAATTACCGACTTAAGTCAACTGAATCAGATTCTGGTCTAATCACTTTAGAAAAACAATAACACCTGTTATCTTAAAGCTGCATGATTTGAGGTACTATTCATCCCAACAATAATAGTGATGCTTGCAACATAATGAAAAAGCTGATACATTTATAATATGCAATACTGTTCAAATGTTCAAGGATGCATTCGTTATTTTAATAATTGAAATCATTTTTGAATAATCCTGAAAAAATGTGTTATGATTTCCACCAAAATATGAGCAGCAAATCAGCATATTAGATTGATTTCTGAAGCATCATGTGACACTGAAGACTGGAGTAATGATGCTGAAAATTCAGCTTTGAATCACTGTGAAAAATTACATTTTAAAATATATTTAAATAGACGGCAGTTATTTGAAATTAGAATAATATTTTGGAATATTACTCTTTTTACTGTATTTTTTATCAAATAAATGGTGAGCATAAGAGACTTCTCTCAAAAACATAAATAATCTGTTCTCTCTGAATAGTTGTATAAATAATAGTGTAAGCTGAAAACCGTTTTCTTTGACCATCAGCAGTGGTTTAATTGCAGAAATGAGTGCAAAGCTGTAACCGAGTCCCAGCGTGTATGCGTGTGTGTCTGTGTGTTTATACATTCTCGTGTCAGTCTTAACCATGGTTGACTGCTTCCTTGAGGGCTGAATAAGACAAGCTGAAAGGTCACCCGTAGCTTGTAGATTCAGGTATTACTGGGTGGAGCAAAGGGCAAGCAGTTGTTGCAGACGAGGGGGCAAAGATTATTGCAATATTCCTGCTGAACTGCCAAAAGGGTTCGAAATAAACCGTAGGTGGCCCTGGAATCAGATAAGGCTGAGTGAATCAAAGCATAAATAAATAAATCTCAGCCTTCACCCTGAGACAGAAGCACCGATGTTATGAGGAAATGATAGATTCTTTCAGCGTCAGCCTTCGACCTGCTTTCCAATGGAACCGGAGATTTCTGAAAGCTAATGAGGTTGAATTTCACCTGTGCCGTTGGTTATATTGATCTCGTGTAGCTTGCGTTTGTGTTGATGTACGTATAATTATCTCAGCTCAGATTCTGATTCAGCATATATCAAGTCAACACACTCAGCATCTGCTCTCTTGTTTGATGCTGATTTGAATGCCAATACCATCCCGCAGCAGCATTAATGAGACATGATATTCATTGAAAGATCATTTGAAAACTTCTCAGCTGTTGCGAGGGAAGAGTTTGCAGACACTGATTGCTCATAATAAGCATATGACAGGCAATTCATCATGTGTTAAGAAATGAGGTCCTCCACTCTGCCGTTGAACATTCTATTATCTTTAGAGCTCGACTGCCGTCTAGTCTGCGCTCCTCTTTTAAGCAGAGCCTAGTTGCTTTTTTAATCAGTATGCCGCTGTTCCACAGTGAGCACAGGCTGAAACAAGCAAGTGACCAATGCATTGCCGTTCAGCTCTCCTGATTCTTTTAAAAAGTAGCTTGAAATTAGCTTGACTGTTTGCTTTCTTAATACGCGCCTATTGTATATACTCCAGTGCATTATATTACTAAGAAAAAAATCAGTCTTTGTAAAATTATATCAAAATGTAATATTTTCCTTTGCCTCTAAAATGACTTTGCTTTTCAGCTGACTTTTGGCTATTTTTAATAATAATAATAATAATAATAACAATAACAATAATAATAATAATAATAATAATAATAATAATAATAATAACAATAATTTATTAATAAAATAGTTGTTATTTTTATAATCAGGCATAATAATAATAATAATAATAATAATGACGTCATCTTTTGAGTATGTTATAATCATTTTTCTTAAAATATATAATACTCTATTATTATTATTTTCATTATTATTATTATTATTATTATTATTAATGAAAATAATAATAATGGAGTATTATATATTTTAAGAAAAATGATTATAACATACTCAAAAGATGACATGTCATTATTATTATTATTATTATTATTATTATTATTATTATTATGCCTGATTATAAAAATAACAACAACTATTTTATTAATAAATTATTGTTATTATTATTATTATTATTATTAATGAAATTATTGTTGTTGTTGTTATTGTGATATTTATAATCATATTTAGTAGTAGTAGTAATATATTATTTAATAATAATAATAATAATGGCTGACATCATTTCAGTGTTATATAATCCTTTTTTATTAACAACTAATAACTTTATTATTATTATTTTATTAATAATAATGATTATAATAATACAATTATTATTATTACTATTATTATTGTGATTTTTTATCAGATGTGTAGTAGTAGTAGTAGTAGTAATAATAATAATAATAGTAGTTATGATATATTATTTAACAATAATAATATATTGGCATCAGCATTTGGATATGTAGATATGGAAGTAAAATGAGTTATAAATGGCATGTAATGTTGACTTAACCTCCCTTATGCTAACTGCTGCAAAGGTGACCTCTATTCAATTTGACTGTCTTTGTACACATTCTCTCTATAATAGCTCAGTTCAGTTGTGTTTGAATGTGAAACTGTGCTAACAGTAATCTTTTCGTTCTGAATGAAGTATAAGATGGTCGGAGTCATGACTTTGAGTCACGGTGAACTAAAGCAAAACAGTATAGCGTGTTTTATGTACTGTTTTGATTTAGCTACTTCATCTATTTCATCTAGTAAAAGTCTTCATTTCTCCACCATTTCTGAAGCTGAAACCTGGAAATGTGGTTCCTCATCAAATACATCAACATTTCTGCTGTTGTCTGACCGAGCAGAAAAGAAGCAAATGCAAAATCCAGGAGTGAAAATTGCCAACCCCTAAAGAGGCATATTTCATACACAGCAGCTTTTATTTAGGCAAGAGATTTGCATTTGAATGAGATATAACATTAACCTCAGACAGTGTGCTGCTGAAGTGCCACACATCTTGATTGCACTTTGTCAAATAAAAACAAATGAATGCACAACGGGGCTCTCCAATAATCTCCCTCTTAATCTTCTCAAAGCTGCCGTCCCTTAAAGGAGACACTTCATCCTTCATTTACAGTTCTGTTGTCTTTAACAATTGTGGAAAACAAGTTTTGTGGCAGCTCCCATGTGCGATGCGCAGAGCATTGTTTCCTCTTGAGATTCTGCCAGCAGCTCATCCGTTATGTTGCAGGCTGCTGCAGCCGTGTGTGGGGGCCAAGCAGTGATTAAACAGTGATCCTGCTCTAAGGGTGGGGAAAAAAAGCAGTAATAGAGCGGCAGCCAGCCGTGATTGATGGTCTGGACTTCAGCTGACAATAACTTGTCAGGGCAAGACAGCACAGAAATTATATTTCGCGCTTTCCCAAAGAGGCCAGGTTGGAAGCGCCTCAAAACTGCGATCAGTTACGCTAGTGGATCATTTTTGGAGAAAATGTCAACATTAAATCCCATTTGTAATGCAAAATATTCAAGAAAAGGGAGTAGGATGAGACTTGGTTGGATTGTGAAAAGTGGGCGTTTCCATACTAGAGCTTTATATGACAGGTGCAGAGAGGTTGAGGTTTTGCTGGCTATAGCATGGTTAGCACTGACATCACAGCTCTGGATATTCGCTGGTAAAGAGTTTTTGGGACTGCTGCTGAATTAGGACTAGCATACTAACACGCTACTCTTACTATTTCATGAAGAAACGGTAAGAATAGTATGCTAGTGCCATACAGAAAAAAATGTTAAATGTATTTTCAAATATACAAAAATGGCCAAAAATATGTTACAGATTTTAATTTATTTATTTTTTTGTTGCCATTTCTATATATATTTTCAGTCTAATAATATTTATACTATCCAAAATATATTCATCAAATATATTTTGGATTCATCCAAATTTATTGTAAGATTTTAAATTATGTTCTTCGCCAAAAAAAGAACATTTTGTAATATATTTTGCAATTTGAAGGGTTAAGCAAGTGTTTTGGCCAGATTTTACAGTAGAATAGCATGCTAAAAAATATTCTTTTTTTTAATATACAAAAATGTAGGTTAGCATAGATGTTTAAATATCTTACCAAACATGTATTTTTTATATGGTTTAATGACTTTTTTAAAATTGTTTTATTTTTTATTTATTTTTAGTTTGTCATTTGTAATTTTTTGTCATGTTTTTAATCTAAAATATTTATATTATCCAAAATATATTTATAAAAATGTATTTTTCATTTACATGAAATGTATTTTAAGATTGCAGATGTATTTTCTTGCTCCTTAAAATACATTTTCTGATATATTTTGGCATGTGAAGGGTTGAACAAAACATAGTAAAATATATATTTCCTTAAACATATAAATGTAGCATAAATCTGAAATGTATTTTGACCATATTTTTGTTTGTTTATTGAGTATTATAAATTCACTTTATGTATTAAGATTGCATCATTTTGTTGTGGCTGCAATGCAGTCACATGGTATTTCCAGCTCAGGTGACTGGCTCAAAACAACCTGCCTGGAGAACTGACTTTCACGCCAGAACTGACATTGCTCAAACACCATTTTCTCAGCTATGTGTGAGACTAAAGATGAGATTCTTACGTTATTGACAGAATAAACCAAAATCCCAAATCAAGATGTTTGTTATTCTGTGAGCGACAGCACTCACATGTCCTCTGAGAGTCCAGGGTTGTGAGCCGCTGGTACATTTAGGATGGAAATTGCATCAGATCATTTCTCAGAGTAATAGATCATCCCCTGTTTATATGGGCATGAAATTGGTGAGAAAGAAAAAGTCACTTACAGTTTCCATTATGATGCTTTAGCAGCTGAGCATGGAAAATCTGCATATCCAAACAGCCACACGAATAAGCCATGAAGTGCCACTATCCCCCTCAAATTCTTGACGTCTTCCAAGTATCACACAGGTCTATAAATTTCCTGCCGTTTCCTGTCAGGGTGTCAGAGTTTGGATGAGCCTTGGGAATTGGTGCAATTGGTGGTACTGGTGGCATTGGCATTAGCGCTAGCTCATTAATCCTGGGCCGCACATTGACATTTGCTGACAGTATTGAAGTCTGTAGAACTGAATGGAGCCCCAGAGACCACTCAATTACCCTGTCTTGGAGCAATTAGCAGCCAACCAATGCTAGTCAATGTCTGCCCCGTGACTGAGAGGCCAGACGGGACCAAAAAAACCAAGTATATGCGGGTAAAAAAAAAACACATTCCTGCTAATACTAGTAGACATAGGCCAGAATAATCCTGTGGATACTGTTTTGTTAATATGATTTGGTTGGTTGGTCCAAGCATTTTTGAAGTGGGAAAAAAAGTAAAAAGTTACTTGTTAGGTTAAGTTGGAGGAAGATGCCCCTGTTAAAAACAAGAAAAACATGTTTTATATATATTTCTTTTTTTATTTTATTTTCTTTTTTAATTTAGATACATACACATACATATATATTGTATTTTATTTTATTACTCTTATGTAATAATGTTCTCTTATGTAACTCTTAAAATAAAATAAACCACACACATATATATAATATATAACATTTCTTCTATGGCTTTTTTATAGGCATATGAATGTATGCACATTTAATTGCCCATAATTTTGAATATGTCATAGCTGCAGTATGTATTCAAACTGATTTCACTCAATTTAATATTCACACTGAATGATGTAATATGTCTGAAACATACATCTAAAACTTTTGAAATTATTAAAAAGTAACACCCTATAAGTTACAATAAGTGTTGCATTTAAAAAATAACTTTGGACTTCTCTGCCTATTCTGAGGGTCCCATCTTACCCCAAAGGTTTAATTTTATATATATATATATATATATATAACTCTATTTTTTATTCCACAAACAATCACAAATCCCTCTTTAACAAACAGTCACAAAAACTGACTTTAGAATGCTGACAATTAAAAGGAGCCATAGCCATTTATCAAATGTGTTGAGACGAGATTTTGCACCATCTATGATCAAAAGAAAAAAAGAAGTTCTGAGGGTCATCTTGCTCTGCTATTGTGGTTATTTTAGTAGCATCTCCCTGTTAGTAACTCGTCAGCACTGCAGCACACTGTGAGTGTGCGGTGACCTGTTCTCTAAAGATTATTGACTGTCATACACATGAGGACTGCCTAGTATTTTAGTTACACCGAGTTGTTAGCTTGCGGTATGTGTGGGTGTTCTTGTCCTTTCTCAAGTTTCGTAAATCAATTGATTCCCTCTTAATGAACCCTAAAGTGGACTCAGCAGCCTCGGGTGTATTGTTGCTTTTTTTGGCTTTTTGCTGATTGTTTTGAGATAGGACTATAATTTTGACATGCCATGGAAAATCCATACACCGTCTCTTGCAGGGCAATCAAAGCTGTTTTTATGACTCCACAGTGGTAGTTCACAATTTCTCTCAGAGTATATCTGTGTGTCTAAGTGTATCGACTGAATCAATACATTTCATCATTATAAGATGTTCCTTGTTCCAATCCATGAACAAACTGTATATTTATTTGTAAGTCCCTGTTCTCTCTTCCTTCCTGCTGTCTCAGAAACGTTGTAATGTACCACTTTGTTTCACCAAAGCCTGATCATTGTCCAAATCTGTCCCTTTTTATGTGGTATAAGACCATAACCAGAAAAGTCAAATTCAAAAAGAGTCAAGTGCCATTGAAGAAAGCAGTTTTTTGTTGTTGTTGTTCATATTTTGGCTGATATATATATAAAAATAAAAAAACCTGGCATGTTTTATACCACTTAGTTTACGGCCATAAATTGATGTTGTACAGTACAGTAAAATCAGCAATATTGTGAAATATTATTACAATTTAAAGTACCAGTATTGTATTTGTATATATTTGAAAATGTAATTTATTTCTGTGATGCAACCAGAATTTTCAGCATTAATACTTAAGTCTTCAGTGTCACATGATCCTTCATGATTCAGAAATCATGCTAATATGCTGATTTTCTGCTCAAGAAATATTTCTTATTATTATCAATGTTGTAAACAGTTGTGCTTCTTATTTTGTGTAAATCCTGACAATTTTTTTCAGGATTCCTTGACAATTAGAAGTTGAAAAGAACAAAAATTTGTTTGAAATGTAAATCTTTTGTAACAATGTAAAAATCTTTACTGTTGCTTTTGATCGGTCTGAATCCAGATAGATAGATAGACAGATAGATAATTATTGATTTATTTTAAATTAGTTTTGGTTGTAATTGACAGAATGCCACAGATTGTGTCGTTAGAGCTTAATTTGTATTTAACCTGGAATATTCCTTTAATGAGCCCATATGCTTTGTTACAACACATAGGCTTATTAATAAGTACATTAAACATCACAAAACCATCTGAGACTGAGTATAATGTCTACTAAAATGCATTTACGCCCCTTTTCCCGGAGCCTTTCGGCAGCGTAACAGATGGTAACAAGCCAAAACCCATGTATCAAACTCTTAAGGAGTTGGAAATTGAAACTGTTAGTGAACCTTCCATTGAGGCATAAACAAGTAGCAGTGGAATAAATGCAATTAAGGCACGTAGCCAAAGCAAAAACACATGCAATTAATGCTCGCGCAACAACAGGAGGATATCCGGCAATACTTCATATAAGTAACCTCCACTAAAAAGTCAGGCATGTAGAACGACAGCACGCCAGCTTGTTAAATATTGCCCTTTTACCCGCACTCCTCCACAGTCTTCATAACTCCAACCTAACGTTTAATTAACTTCCAACGACAGATCAGCCCATTTTCTGGGCCAGACGTTTATTTTCGAGAGCTGGGACTCAAGGTGCGCGCGAGTGTAAAAAATGAAGCACATTTGTAAGGAGCTTGCCAACAGCTGTGAGACAGCCAGTTGGGTTGTTTCTCAATGTAATTAAAATATAAAGCCAAAAACTCATTACTGTATGAAGCGAGTGATATAGCGCTAAGGCAATTTAGCCCTAGAGCATGTTACATAGAAGTGGAGACAGTTCATGAATTAGAGCTGTTGGTGGTTATTGATTTAGAAGCATTGGTTGGTTTAAATATGTTGATGCGATGAATTTTGGTTGAAACTGTGTGTTCAAGCAGCCCACTTTCAGTATTAATTTCCCTCTTTTTAAGTTTACGTGAGGTTTCCACACCTCTTGCTGCTTTTATGCCTTATATACAGCTTGATTTGGCATTTGATTGAGCGGGTGGATGCCTACTGAGCTGGTTGAATCAGAAATGGGCCTTTAAGTGGCTCTTGTGATATATGATATTCACACCGCTATACAAATTGATGAAGAATTTAAGCGGCAGCAGGCGTGTGTGCTGCTGTTCTCACGTCAGTGCTAATGGCCGTCCATTGTGTGCTGATGAGGGATCTGAGGTTTAACTGCAATGCAGCTTGGAATTATAGGCTACTTCTATGACGTTTTAAACAGGTCAGTCATTATGAGATGGATTTTGAGCTCTCCTTGACATTTCTTTGTGTGGTATAGGTTGGCACATTAAGGTCAAATGTGAGGGGGGCATATAAATACTGAAAGGTTTTAAAATGTTTTAGTGCTGAAATACAGTGTAATCATATGCTACATGGGTGAAACCTTTCAAGAACATGTCTGGGTCATACCTTAGTGTCAAATGATAGATGGAAGGAATTATATTTTGCTTAAAGGAATACTTCACCCAAGAATGAAAAATTGCTGAGAATTCACTCACTGTCAGGCCGTCCAATATGCAGTGAATGGGTGCCGTCAGAATCAGAGTCCAAACAGCTGATAAAATCATCCACAAATAAACAACAAAAAAACAAAACAACCATAAACATATCCATCATTAAGACATTTTTTAACTTCAAACCATTGCTTCCAGCTAAAATACGAGTCCTTAATCGGTAATATTGCTTTCTCCAGTAAAAACGTTGTCTTGTCTGAATCAGGAGAGAAATATGCAAAAATCAAGCATCATTTATAAGTGAAAACAGTCTGAACAGTTCTAAACAAGCCTTTTTATGGATTATGGACACATATTTTGGTCTTAATCGATTGTTTAAATTAAAAAAAAAACCTTGCAGGCATGCAGCTTTTCACTTCACAAGATGTTAATTGATGGACTCGAGTCGTGTGGGTTACTTGTGATGTTTATCACTGTAATGTTGATGGGGAAAAAAACATTATTTAGATTTAATTATTACGTCATATAAGTATTTGTTATATATATTTAAAAAATGTCTATATCAGTCCATATTAAAGTTTCTCTCCTTCAGACTCTTGTTTTATTGTTCCCCTGTTGTCTAGGAGACCAGGTCCAGGTTTCCATAAACAACACTCACCAATAATAATCATTATAAGGTATGTCTTTCCTTTGTATTGCTTTTGGAAATCAAGAGCAATAAACACTTGATTTGTCACTGCTTCTGTCCTCGTAATTGCATTCAATTTACAATTCTATACTGTTTTCCCCCTGCTAGAGTTTCTCCACATAAAAGGACTCACATGAGTGAAAGCTGAATAAGGTGTGCGACACTACAAAATGAAGACAAAAAGTGTGTGAACAAAAGTGAACATGTAGCTGAAGCTCGTGTTACTAAGTATCTATATGTAAAATGTACATAAGCTAGTGCTGTTTTTGTTAATTAAAACTATTAAAATTCTTTTTGAAATAAAGTAAAATATAAATAGATGAAGCGCATAAACTTATTTAATTAATTTAGTTAATTTAATGTAATTTTGAAGCCAAAAACAGATAATATATATACAGGTATATACTGTATATAGGTTATGACATTAAAAACATGACATTTCACGTGATTTCAAGTAGCACCACTTTTTTTGTACCTGTGTTTTGATTTAAATTTGATTAAAACAGTCAATCATTAAGCTCAGCCCAACAAATTTGCTTAATTAGCTATTTTATGTACTTAATACTGTGCTTTTCAGTGTCTGTCCAAATCTAAGTGTAAGAACCTCATGTTTGAATACTAATGAGTTCACGTTGGAAATCAAAATGAATTATCACCTATTACAGTAACTGAAGAGAGAACAGCATTAACATTGAACACCTGCAAGTACTTTCTGAAGGTGTTCTTTCACTGGCAGACAGGTTAATTATAAGCATGCTGATCTATAGTTAAGTTAAAAAAAAGTAATGGATTTTACAGGTCATTTCATGTAATGAGCCGTGCATTTGCATGTTTTTCAGAGCTAAAACCGTCCAATCGCTTTTCTAATTTATTTTGACAATTCCCATTCTTAGCCAAGCGTCTTGAGATGGCTCCAGTTCCCACCTCAGTGCGTCAGTATTTAAAAACGGCTTTGTCTCCCAATAATCTGCTGTCTCCCCCACAGCTGTGATTTGTTTCCTCTGAGAAAACAGAATTTCCATATTATTCAATTACTTTCCCAACACATCACAGTTTTAATTGAATGAAGCATGTCTCCAATTTAGCGGCAAAGTCAACTGGGGTGGGACCAAACAAAACTAAAGTGGTTAAAGCTCTTGGTTATGGAGGCTCCCAAATGATTGTGCATCTGAGGAAGGTAAGCAGGTTGTGCAGTATTGCTGCCATTAGCCCTTTTGCTATAGCGTGATCAATTACGTTATCTGATGATTCACCGCTGCGGTACAGGACGTCTCCGGTGCCGAGGGCACGGCGTGATTATTTTTCTTCTCTGCAGACCTCTTATGATGACGGCTGAGATGTGGAGGGGCAATTTGTCCACACTGGTTTCGCAGAACCTTGCAGAAGTGGTGATGATTTCAAAGTAAGTTCGGCACTGGTGGCCATTGTAAGCTTTATAAAAGGAGTTTGTTCCCCACAGAACACTGATGAACTCAGTGATACTCTGGACCAGTCCAGTGATCTGCTGCCTGGCAATAATGTGAGCATGCACTGCAGCACTACAGTTCTGTTCTTTTGTTATGTCTTTGAGCTTCAGCTCACAATGGTTGACTAGTGCAACAACTAACTAGTTGATTAGTGAGGTTAACTAGTTTTTTTTTTTATTAATTAATTTATTAGTAGTAGTAGTAGTAATAAATAAACAAACAGGGTTAAAATAAATATAATTGTTAACAAATAAACAATTGTTGTTCAGGAGGATTCCCATGTTTAAAATCACCAGTAAAAAATTAAAATAAATAAATAATACTAATAAATTATTATTATAAATAAATTGTAATTATATTTGTTTTATTATTTTTTGTTTTATAATAACTATTGTTATACTAACTGCTTATCTATCTATCTATCTATCTATCTATCTAAAGGTTTTTTAAGTTGTTAGTTACAGTATGTTTGTACAGTACAGTATATCTGACTCTTACTTGAAAAAATCAAGGATTTTTTTTTATGGAATGAGCTTTTTATATATGAACATTTGCTGTAAGAAGATTCATGGTAACACTTGAAGTATTTTATTTATACAGGTGCATCTCAATAAATTAGAATGTCGTGGAAAAGTTCATTTATTTCAGTAATTCAACTCAAATTGTGAAACTTGTGTATTAAATAAATTCAGTGCACACAGACTGAAGTAGTTTAAGTCTTTGGTTCTTTTAATTGTGATGATTTAGGCTCACATTTAACAAAAACCCACCAATTCACTATCTCAACAAATTAGAATACTTCATAAGACCAATAAAAAAAACATTTTAGTGAATTGTTGGCCTTCTGGAAAGTATGTTCATTTACTGTATATGTACTCAATACTTGGTAGGGGCTCCTTTTGCTTTAATTACTGCCTCAATTCGGCGTGGCATGGAGGTGATCAGTTTGTGGCACTGCTGAGGTGGTATGGAAGCCCAGGTTGCTTTGATAGCGGCCTTCAGGTCATCTGCATTGTTGGGTCTGGTGTCTCTCATCTTCCTCTTGACAATACCCCATAGATTCTCTATGGGGTTCAGGTCAGGCGAGTTTGCTGGCCAGTCAAGCACAGTAACACCATGGTCATTGAACCAGCTTTTGGTACCTTTGGCACTGTGGGCAGGTGCCAAGTCCTGCTGGAAAATGAAATCAGCATCTCCATAAAGCTTGTCAGCAGAAGGAAGCATGAAGTGCTCTAAAATCTTCTGGTAGATGGCTGCGTTGACTGTGGACTTCAGAAAACACAGTGGACCAACACCAGCAGATGACATGGCAGCCCAAATCATCACTGACTGTGGAAACTTCACACTGGACTTCAAGCAACATGGATTCTGTGCCTCTCCACTCTTCCTCCAGACTCTGGGACCTTGATTTCCAAATGAAATGCAAAATTTACTTTCATCTGAAAAGAGGACTTTGGACCACTGAGCAACAGTCCAGTTCTTTTTCTCCACAGCCCAGGTAAGACACTTCTGACGATGTTTCTGGTTCAGAAGTGGCTTGGTAGCCATTTTCCTGAAGACGTCTGAGTGTGGTGACTTTTGATGCACTGACTCCAGCTTCAGTTCACTCCTTGTGAAGCTCTCACAAGTGTTTGAATCAGCTTTGCTTGGCTGTATTCTCAAGCTTGTTGTCATCCCCGTTGCTTGTGCACCTTTTCCTACCCAAATTCTTCCTTCCAGTCAACTTTGCTTTGATACAGCACTCTGTAAACAGCCACACATTTCTGTAATGACCTTCTGTGACTTACCCTCTTTATGGAGGGTGTCAATGTTTGTTTTCTGGATCACTGCCAAGTCAGCAGTCTTCCCCATTATTGTGATTTCAAAGAACAAGAGATACCCAGAATTTATACTGTATGGATGGTCATTTATTGAAACTCAAATGTAAATATTCTAATATTTTGAGATACTGATTTTTGACTTTCATGAGCTGTAATCTCTAATCATCAAAATTAAAACAAACAAAAAGTTGAAAGTTTCACTTTACATGCAATGAATCTAAAATATATGAAAGTTTCACTTTTTGAAATAACTTACAAGAAAAAATGAACTTTTTCACGACATTCTAATTTATTGAGATGCACCTGTATATGTATATGTGTATATATATATATATATATATATATATACTGTATATATATATATATATATATATATATATATATATGCATTATAAAAGTATTTAAAATGCATTACTTATGCCTTGTAATGCACTTTATAATGCCTTCTCATGAATAATTGTAACCACAGTTAAATTTGTTATTAGTAGTAGTAGTACTAATAATAAATAAACAAATGGGGTTAAAATAGATATTATAATAAATAAATAATAAATAAACAATTTTAGAAGGATTCCCAAGTTTAAATTCACCAGCTAAAATAATCCAAACAAAAAATAATACTAATAAAATAGTTTTTTTTTATTTATTATATTTGTTTTATTAATTGTTGTTTTATGCTTTAGTTTTGATGTACTAACAAGTGATCTTTAACAGTGAAGTTATAAGATACAGTACAGTCTGTACAGTACAGTACAGTATATCCGACTTATCTGAAAAGATCAAGAATTTTTTAATGGTGTGACCTCTTTTATATACAAACATTTACTGTAAAAAGATGAGGCAATATATCCAAGGAAACACTTGAAGTAATTATATAAAATGCATTATAAAAGTATTTTAAATGCATTAATTATGCCTTGTAATGCACCACAATTATAATACTTTTTTATTCATTGTTACACCTTTAGAAAGTGTAATGCATTACAACATAAGGAAATATTATAATACATTTTAAGTGGTTGCAATTTTTATGAAAAGATATAATGCGTTACAAGGTATTTTTTTGAATACCATACATAAAGGCTTCAAGTGAAGTGATACCATATTGATTTTTAACATTTAAATCAGCCGACATTAAAGGAAATGCAACACACACTGACCCAAATGTATAAATTCACATATTAGTTCATCACTTTACAGTAATGAGTCCTTCACTTTTCATTCAGATCTTCCAGCGCTCAAGCAGTAATTTGTGAATGATGGGGCTGCTGTGTTCTCTTATTGTGTTTAAGGTTACAAACGGCTCTTCTGTGCTGCGTCTGTAAACTAATATGGATCGCTCACATTGGTGCTTCCCATAAATTAAGGTAAAATACAGTGTTTTTTTTCCTACTTCTTTTTTCTTTGATTAAAAGATGTGTGCATCATAGTCCCTCAGCTCTTGGCTAAAAGAGTAAATTGTGCTGGTTTAATAAGTTGTGAAAGCAAAGCTCCCTTTCTGCACATGATTAATAAGCTTATGGTAATTGGGTTGGAATGTCCTCCGAGTAAAACAGATATTTTTCTTCTAATTTACAAGACAAATTACCCATCATCAATAATATTTTGCCTAGAGAAATCTTTGATTTTGGCATTGTGTTCCTGCACTTTTAATCAAAAGTACACATACAGCATTTTTTCTTTATTAAAGTCGTACGATTCATATTAATTAATACATATCCCCAATGTCTGCGTGCAATGTGTAGATTTTATGTTTGAATGATTACGTTTCTTGTGTTTTTGCACAGAGTCTTGAGAATCATGCAAATGGATGAACTGAGTGAGGTTTGCTTGAAAATATAGATTAATGTTTAACCATAAACATCAATTATGCTTTAGAAAAAAACAGCATTTTCATTTAACAGTATAGAGGTTTATGTGAAATTCTGTGCGGTTTCAACAGATCTGTAAGTAATGATAACTAGAGGGGTTTGTGATTATTATTAATATTAGAAAATATATTTATAGTAGTGTATGAAGATGTATTACCAATTGACTGTGAGTTTAGGGGAGGCTCATTAGATCTGATTGTTTTTGCACTGTGGAAATCTTCAGCGTTCCCAACGTTCTTCAAGAGGGTGAGTAAATAATGAAAAATCTCAATATATTTGCTATTCTGTTTGGTTCCGCCAGTGGCTCGTGGTGTTTAAAATAACTTCTGGCACTGTAATTGAATTCTAGAATAAGCCCACTCATAATACAAACACACTAGCATAGCTCATTATGCGTGTTGGGATTATGTTATTTACACTGAGAGTTAGTCTGCCCACTGACCTAAGCTGAGCCTCAACACACAAATCTTGATGCAGTCCTTGTTTACAGCACACACACAAGCACATATTCACTGCCAACTGACAACAAGTGCTATTACAGTCAGTATTAGAACAATACAGAAACCATCTGCCGACCAGATTTAATCTGATCCAATTAGCATACCATTTGCATTGATTAATCCACAAAAATATGACGCATAATATAATTTCTGAATGAGTCAGTTCATGCCAAATAAAATCACTAACAGACAAATTGATGCTAAATCGCTGTCTGGGAATCGTAACCCATCGTATTTCATGTAAATTAGAGGTAGGAGTGAGAAAGAGCCGGGCAGAGAAAGAGAGAGAGAGAGATAGTGACAGAGAAAAAGAAATCAGAATCAGGTTAGAGATGGACTCCGGTCATTTTTCTTGCTGTCAGCTGTTTGCCTTGCAGTGGTGAGGGTGAATGACAATGGTGGCTGTGGCATTCTACCTCATGCGGAAACTGTAAAACTTGCATGCGTGCAGTGGGAAAGTAAAACGCATCTAGCAAACCTGTGATTCAGTTGTGCTCCTGTTTCATCTCACTGCAGTCTCTACAAGTATGCTCGTAAAATAAATACTTAAATAAATATTCATGTGCGTGCCTTTATTTAGATAAATACACTATCCCTTACATAATGTACTCTTTACTCAAATCCACATCATTTTTATCTGTGGGGCTCCAGAGCACATCGGGTGTTTCAAAACCCACCTAAACTTTATAAAACCTCATCAGTGGCTGATGTGGGACAGTCTTGGACAGCAAAACCACTGAAGCATGTGGGAGATTAAATTCACAGTTTACAATGCATGCTTCTAATAGTGTTTGATGTTTGATATACAGTATATGGTTTAATAATAAAAATACACTGCTGTTCAAATGTTAGTCAGTAACATATTTATTTGTTTAAAGTCTCTTATGCTTACCAAGGCTGCATTTATTTGGTAAAAAAAAAAAAATACAGTAAAAATAGTAATATTGTGAAATATTATTACAATTTAAAAAGTAACTGTTTTCTATTGAAATCTGTTTTAAAATAGAATTTATTCCTATGATCAAAGCTGAATTTTCAGCATCATTACTCCAGTCTTCAGTGTCACATGATCCTTCAGAAATTGTTTTAATATGCTGATTTGGTGCTCAAAAAAATTTTTTTTTTTTTTTTGATTATCATCAATGTTGAAAACAGATGCTTAATATTTTTGTGGAAACCCTGATACATTTTTAGGATACTTTGATGAATCCTAGCAGCATAAATCTATTTGAAATAAAATGTTTTGTAACAGTGTAAAAGTCTACTGTCCCTTTTTAGCAATTTAATGCATCCTAGCATAGAAAAATCATTACTTTTTTTTAGTGCTGTCAATGATTAATCGCGATTAATCGCATCCAAAATAAAAGTTTTTGTTTGCATAACATATGAGTGTGTACTGTGTATATTTATTATGTATATATAAATACAAACACATGCATGTATATATTTAAGAAAAATGTTATGTTTATATATTAAATATATTTATACATAATAATATAAATATATAAATGTATATACATGTAAATATTTTCAAAATATATACTGTATGTGTGTGTATTTATATATACATAATAAACACAGTACACATACATATATTATGTAAACAAATTTTTTTATTTTGAATGCAATTAATCGTTTGACAGCACTACTTTTTTTTAAAAATTACTTACCCCGAACTTTTGAATAGTAATGCATATAGCGCTCACTTTTAACTACATTACATAGATTGACTAATTCAATTAGTTAAATGAACTATTTTTATTTATACTGTTTAGTATTGAATGAAATTTTCAGTTTATCCACCACCTTCTTCACTGTGCTTGTCGCAGTGCATTCTTGGATTGTCTTCTCTGCTTTTAGAAGGCAGCATAAGAAGGCAGCTACTTTCTGGAAAATCCTTTGTGCCATAAAGCACCTCAAACGTCATAAAGCACTCACTAGACTTTGGAACAGAGTTACAGAGCCATTTATTTTTATTTCCATATATGCAAGTAATTTCAAAGAGATTTTACCTTGATATGCTAGTGGATACACTAGTACAGAATTCCAAAAATGCATGATGGTAAAGCGCTTTGGGTGTACAGCAATACACAATAAAGCGTTATATAAATGCATCATTCATTCATTCATTCATTCATTCATTCATGCTATAGTCATTTATTTGAACATTTGAACAACATTTTATAGGGACAATACCCCTGGAGCAACCTGGGTTTACGTGTCTTGCTCAAGGCCACTGTGGCGGTGTCTTGTGAAACCATACTACCATGTGCTCATGCTGAAGTAGGTAACCTAATGCATCAGATGACTTCTGCTCCAACAGTATGAATGCCTCTTGCTTTCAGTAAAATATTTGTGGACAACAACCCTGACATAAAGCCTTTCTTAATTCCCATCTTTTCTTTATAAACTCAATGAAATATACTTCAGTGCACTGTTACAAAACTTTGCTGTGTCTTTCTCAATAGTTTGCCATGAAGGATGCACAACAGGACACAATGACTCTGTCCCACTCACAGGCAAGTGTACAAATGCACCCAAGAGCATCTTGCTATTTCTTATGGCTGCCCTGCAATAGACACGACTTTTAACAATAAAAACAACCTTCAGCCAAAACTGTGGCACTTAAAGCTCAATCATTCAACATTTCAGCAGCAGATAAACACATAAACCAAATATCTCTTTGGAACATAATTATTATAAAGGCATTTTATATGAACCTATTAATATTAGGCAGTATAATGCAAGTACGTAACATCTGATCTGGACTACAGCTAGTGCAAAAGCTGTTGATTTAGGAAAAATCAAAATCTGTTTCTCTGCGACCCTGGTTTTTGAAAAGAGGTGTAACAATCAGACTTCAGACAAGTTTTCAGAGTTTCTCTATGGTGTTGAGCAAACATTGGTGCTTCAAGCCTTTGTAAGACCAAAAAGTTGCAAAGTATGGGTCTGTACTGTGATGAAGACAGCAATCTCAAAACAGAAAATTTCTAGCCCAAAAAAAAAAGTTCAAAATAAGAAAAAATGTAATGGGTAGCTGCCAGGCGTTCTGTTCAATAGTGCTGCAATTAATTTTTTAGCAGGTCCATTCAAGGTGAAAGGCACAAGAAGAAAGGTAATACCATTGCCCTAGATTTTTAGCACAATTTCTTTCAAAGAAATTTGCCTTTAGTTATTTTTGTACTTTACAAATCTTGCAGAAAAGAGCTATTTTATATTGTTGTATTGCATGGACTTGAAAATTACGATGGATGCAATCGACCTCTTATTGAGCTCTGCCCCCCTTAGTTTCATTACTGTTGCTCGCTTGTCATAAATTAAACCATTTGTGAAAGTGAATCGAATGTTTCCTGACATTTCTATAGTGCATACTCTATGGGACTTCTGACCTGGATTAATACATAAATTAACATTATTAACATTATTTATCTAATACAGTAGGTCTTTACACTGGTCCTTCATAGATTTTCATTAGAGAAACTTTTGAAGAATTGGTTAGCAACGTTTTTATGGTGGGGTGTAGTGAAGGGTCCGTTGTAATTGTAGTGTTCTTAGTGGTTCTGTAATTAAATATGAAATTGATTGAATCTAAATTGCCAATCTGACCTAGTTATTCAAAGTCATTCAAGGTTTAGAAGAAATTAAAATTGTGTAATAAATGAATGCAGTTCTCATCAGCTGTCAAATGTTTTTAGCAACAAAGCAGGCTAGGTGTGTTCTTGACTGCCAGGTGTGCGCAAGCATTTTAATTCAGTTATATTAAATGCCATACAGATGATTGCAGCTTAGATTAGTTTTAATTAATGAATTAATGCTGATGCTTGTGATTAAATAAAAGTAATTACAGGCACATAAACTATTTATTTTACTACATCTGTTGCATAAACACATGCTTAATGATCATGGGAATAAACACTCCTGAGTTAGTCATAAAGGATAACTGGCTTAAAGGAAAGTTCATCCAAAAATAAAAATTCTGTCACCGTTTACTCGGCCTTATGTCATTTAAAACTGTATTTAATGTCTTCCACTGACACTAATCACATTCTTTTCTATTTACATTTATGCATTTGGTAGACGCTTTTATCCAAAGCAACTTACACTGCATTCAGGATATATCAGTTCTTGCTTTCCATGGGAATCAAAACCTTGGCAATGTTGGAGCCATGCTCTACACTTCTTTAAAACTAAATAAATAAATAAAGACTAGCACTAAATAAAATATTTCTTTAAATGGTTGATATGTGTAATTTTGTTCCAATGGTGTCACTAAAGGGAACTGCAAAAATGACCGTTTCAAACAGATTCCTCTGAACATTCCACTCCATCTTCCATTGGTCGAACAAATCGGTAGCCCCGCCCCAATCTCACACTATTGGTTGAGCCAGTGTTGGGCTGGTTGGGAAGTTTTGAAAGATTTTCAGTAATGTTTACCAAAAAAATTGCCTTTTTGAAAATACATCATGTTTTCAATAATATGATCTGGTTGGAAGTCATTTTTAATTGTCAGTTTCTCATTTGGACTGAAACTTGAGTAGTTAGCATTTTCTTTTTCTGAGGTTCTGTCTCAAGATGATTCCCAAGTCCAGGGTTGGGCAAAATTCAAAAGTTAAGACTTGTCTCCCTTTTCAATCTATGAGTGTAAATTTAATAGCATTGACCACAAATACAAGAAGCTGGAATTTGAATTGGAATTATTTATTATTTGAATGTTGAGCTTCTTCCACCCTGGTCAACACAAGGTAAATTATTAAATATGATGAAATTTTTTTTTGTCTTAAACTGTACTTTAATTCTTCTTCATTCCGGTTATATATATTTCAATTTCCATTTGTTTTAATTCTACTTCCTTACATGCTAATTCAGATGGAAATTCTTACATGATTGTTTTAGCTATTGAAATAGTCTATATATGAATATACAGTACGTACAGGCATCTGTCCAGACCGACGCCTGAACTCTCACCTGCGCCGGATCTCCAGCACAGTTCCCTCCCCGTGAGCCGTGTTTACTTGTTCCAGGACATTAATACAGACACACTGATATCTTCCCACTGTGCCGTGCAGTGAGTCGGAGCAATCAGACATACACGATCATCCTTTTGAAAAATCAAAGCTGGGTTTCCAGCTGAGCCAAGTTTGATATCCAAAGGCAGGCTGCCCGACGAGGCTATCTCTGCACTGTTTTGATTAGGTGAAGTCTCACACTGTTACGACGGATGAATATTTATTTTGGATGACACTTTCTAAATTTGCTTCTATCATTTGATGGGCCAGGTCTCTTTATTCTGCCAGCGACATTACATTCATGCATTTGCACAATTTCCCTGTGATTTCAGGCACTAAAACTTGAGGATGACCAGCGGACCGCTATGGCCGGAGATCTTCAAACACGTGCGTGCAATGACAAAAACAGCAGTATGGTGCATGGCTTTTGTATAGCTCAAGATTTCAGCTAAATAGCTCTCTCTGTGGAACAATGCAACAGAAACGGTGAGCCGTGATGGAGTCTGGAGTGCATAGCTTGAGGTGTTTGATAAGACCTGCACAGGCTTAGCTCTGAGGGGTTACTGAGGTGGGCTGACAGCATTGTGCGAATCCTCAGGGACTCTCTGCCTCTATGATTACAGCTCGCTGCACTTTCTCTCTCTCTCTCGTTCTCTCTCTCTCAGCTGTTTGACTCTTAAAATAGACCCTCAAGGTCTGGCTGGCTGCTATTCCCAGCTGTAACTCGAGAGATTTCTAAAACAGAGTGACCACTTGCTCTTTTGTCCGTAACCTGCAGAGTGCGAGATGTGGATGGTGTCCAAGGTGGAGGACAAAGGTCTAAAATGCTACTTCTTGTCTTCAGAACATTTTTCAACCTTCAATGAAGTCGATTCCTCAATTTTTTAGCACAGTAGAACGTGTTCCTCGATCAATAGACCCATCAAACAGTTGTCACCCTACCCAAAAAATGTAATTTAACTGATTGGATTATTGTTAAGAAAGTTGTTGATACCCATAAACACAGCTGTAAACATAAACCGAATGTCTGAAACATACTTTATGCAAGTACATAAATGCAGACACTTTAAGATTTATTTTTATGCATCAATTCATAACGCAATGCAAGTGCCTGTTGCATTCTCAGCATTACTGTAGGTAACAGTAAAGACAGCATTATATTAAACAGCTGATTTTCTCTTTCAGATCAACTACTGTCATGGTGATGCAACAGCTTGAAGAAAGTCTAGTTAAGAGGGTTAGATGAGCTTGATACCTCACAAATACAGAGGTTTGTTGCAATGCATGTTGAATTTGTTACAATTAAAGAGTGCATTTGAAATGTGTTGGCCTTGCATTCATATCTTCGTTTGCCCAGAGTATGTTTCTAATCTAATTCTAAACCTAAACCTAAACCTAAAATATGATTGGTTGATTTGAACATGGCTGTAGCAACAACAAAAGTCAATCCAAGAACAGATCCTACTTGATAAATCAGGTTAAGCTACCAGATCAGTAAAATACTGTTGTTATAGATCTCTGCACTGATTGTTTGACTTGTAATTGTAACAATTTAATATCCCATTCAAATTGAATGTGGATCATTTTCTATTTGATGCCTCAGACTCTGACTCTGATAAATGCATTGCAGTGTCTCTTGGGATGATGTATGGAAACAAAATGGCAATACTTGCATTAGCTTTACAGTTGTTCACAAGGAAGGCTCCTAACAATCAAGCACAGGATAAATGTATATTAGAAAAAAAAAATAATTAAAAAAGCATTTACCATTGGTGAAGATTTATCATTAACTACTGTACTGTTCAATAGTTTGGGGTCGGTTAAGATTTTTAAGATTTTCTTTTATGCTCACAAAGACTGCATTCATGTGATAAACATACTGTAAATATTGTGAAATATTATTACAATTGAAAACAACAGTTTTCTGTTTTAATATATTGCAAAATGTAATTTTTTCATGTGATAAAATGCTGAATTTTCAGCAGCCATTACGCCAGTCTTCAGTCTCACATGATCCTTTCAGAAATAATTCTAATATGCTGTTGTGCTGCTTTATTTATTTATTTATTTATTTTTTCACCAGGTATGCATAATGTTCAAATCCCAAGTTCAAGTGGCATTCTGTTGCACTTTTCCCAGTAAGAAGTTGGAAAGTCTGACTATCGATTTGATGGAACTCAACGTAACTGTCATGGTAATAAATTCTAGCTGTTATTAATTCCAAGATACGAGCAGTCTGATTGAGTAACAGCATGTTTATCTTTATTCTTTACTCAGTGGTCATTATTCACAACCCTTGTGCTAATTAAACAAATGTATTTGCATATTTGTGGCAAATAAGGCTAATTATGTAAAATCAGAGATGGGAAATGTGAGACTGGCCTTTCTCAGAAATGAGTTTGAACATAAATCAGGGACTTTGTTCAAGGACTCCTCTTGAAAGTGTGCTTTTGCTCTATAAATGACCAACATCTCTACTAAAGGAGTGTTTTCATGTTAAAAACACACTGAATTCATGAGGATTGTGTTTTTTTAGTCGAAGACATTTTGCAACAACCTTGAAATGTGTTCTAACTGGCAAGTGGTAATAATGTACTAGTGACACTGAAAAGTCATCAACAGTTTAACCTGCATTCAGACCTCTTGTTTTCAGATATCATGAAAAGTGTTTTCGTAACGAATAAGCACAAAGTGAAGTGGATAAGAGGCTGCGCTTGAAAGAAGATGAGAGGGCCGAGCTGAGAAATGCTTTTGCCGGGATGCTTGCGGCGTGGCGAATGCTGTGTCTGCGGTTGATGCGTGGGAAGAAAGCACTTCACCATCCAACTTCATGCAAAAATGCTCCTGTTAATCCCCTGCAGCGCCAGAGAAGGTAGAACTTCCTGCAGAGAGACACACACTCACACACACATACAGTACACGTGTGCACACACACACACGCTCGTAGTTTCATAGATGGTAGGCTGGCTAATGAAGCCGTGGAATTAATAACTGTGTAAAATGATGGTAAGCGTTTTCAGTCTTCTGCACTGATGGCCACTGTGGGGAGTCATTCATAAAACAGCAGGTGGGGATGCCACTGTGATGTCACTTCTATACCTGTTGTCTCATATGGCAGAAGAGATAGAGAACATATTCATCTATACTCTGCAGAAACCACTATATGAGCTCTTGATATGATTAGCTGTCCAAGTTGCAATTAATGTATTAATATAATATATTAATATATAGTATGAAGTTCATATATACCATGGTCTGTCTGAATACTGGATTCTGATTGGCTGGCAGGTGCAGTAAAACCGTTTAATTCTACTTCATACTCTACTTCAAAATTTTATGTTTAATTCAATGTGTTACTGGAAAAAAAATATTTTGTGTGTGTACATGTATTTGTATTTAACATGCCAAAATAAAACCAGAAATGCATAAATGCAGATAGATAGATATTTGTTGTGTTACAAAAACAGGATCAAAAATGCTGTCACAACCTTTTTTTTTGTTAACCTTCACTTTGCATTGAAGAAGACGCTGAAAATGTGTCACTGTTGCCAACATACTCTTTAAATGTTAAAGAAACACGCGTCTTCTCAGTGAAAGCCGGAGGAGAGATCAGTAACATGCACTGACCCATAGATGAAACCTGTCCTGCTTTCTATTTTCCAGAAGGAGGGTTTTCAGAACCAATAAGGTCTGTAATACCTGGAGAGAACTATCCGATAGTTTCCCCATTCATCTCAATGGCAGTTTGTTGGCTGGCACAGGAACCCTTAGAAGTATGTGACCTGCTTTCTGCCATCTTT
The DNA here is from genome assembly GCA_021397915.2 of Tor tambroides. Lineage (NCBI taxonomy): Eukaryota > Metazoa > Chordata > Actinopteri > Cypriniformes > Cyprinidae > Tor > Tor tambroides. Next base: position 129,800 of record JAFVLL020016355.1, read on the forward strand.
GCATGTGGGCAAAGATTGTGATGGGTGAGTCTATTACACACTTTTAGGAGCCCTCCAAATAATTTGTCACACAATAATGTAATGTCTTTGAATAATCTGAACTGATGTGAATCATCACTGAGCTGACTTGTGATTTGTTTCACTTCTAAACAAATATGTTGGTGGATTTTGATGTGAGAGGACAACAGGGGATGGACATTCCACTGGAGGAATTATGGACAGAGGGCTCATATTTTAGCCAGAAGCAACTTTTTGAAGGTAAGATGCCTTAATGATGGATTTGTTTCTTACAAACACGTAGCTTTTCACTTCACAAGGTCTTAATTGATTCGTGTGGATTACTTGTGGATTTTTGTGATGTTTTTATCAGCTGTTTGGACTCTCTTTCTGACGGCACCCATTCACTGCAGAGGATCCATTGGTGAGCAAGTGATGCAATGCTAAATCTCTCTAAACCTGTTCCGATGAGGAAATTGAAATTTTTGGGTGAACAATTTCAATTTTTTTATTATTTCACGTAGTTAATTAGATTAACATTTTCAATCCCTGATAGGACTTCTTTAAAAATATCTTATTAGATCCTAAAAAAAAATGTTGATTTGATATGAATACAAAGTACTCCCACAGCTAGCATTTTTTTTTTGAATAGCACTGGCATACTTGTATGCAGTCTTTAATTTCACAAGCATCACTCCAAACAACTGATCTTGCATGCGGCCCATATGCTGAACTGACTGCCTTTGTGTCAAACAGCTGAATAGGCATTGAGAATGTGAATAACTTTGTGCTGCATTACAAAAAAAGCCATGTTGTTGATATTGAATCTTTTGTACAATGCTAGACAATGCAAAGCCTTATATTCTGAGAATATATTCTGAGAAACTCTTGAATCTGTGCCAGACTGACAGTGGTTGGATGCAAGCATGACAAATGTGTTTAGGGCTTACGGGACAGTACACAGCAACACGGACGTCTCTGTTTGCCGATTCCTAAATTTTAATTACAAATTTGGGGTATGTCAGAGGTATAGTTCCGCTATGTCTTCCAAATATGATGGCGGCACTAACATGCTAATAAGTAACGGCGCGGAGCTGTTGGAAGTTGGAAAGTAACATGAATACTGATAAAGGCGCTGATTGATAATGAAGTACTTGCGGCATAAATATTCAGCACTTGCAGATCACTATGGATTAGCGCAGTTCTTTCAACACTGCGACTTCAAGGCATTGTGGGAATTACGAATTTCAGTTTGGTGGCACTTAACATCAAGAGAGTCAGTGATGTGAGCCAAAAACTTTATGTGATATGTCATAACAGAAAGTCAGTGGAATAATATAAATGGCGGTACATGCATGCATATCTATAAACATCTGAAATTGCTCAATAGATGATTAAAAAGGTGTTTGTGACTTGATGGTATAATTATGTTGTAAAGGAAGGAACATTGTGTCATAAAGAGCACTTTGAGTTTAAGTGCACTAAAAGTAGAGAACACAAGTACTGTAAGTAGTCAATCATCAGATGCTTTTATCCCAAGCAACCCACAGTATACTTATTGCAGTGACAAGCCCCTGGAGCTCCTGCTGTTAAGTTCTCTGCTCAAGGGCACAGTGGTGATCGCTCAGACCAGTACCAGCTCTGAGCTTTAACCAATAAGTCACATGAACCCTGCATATGACGGATCAGGGTCTCGACAGGGCGCATCTTTGGAGCCCCCTGCTCGCATATTACAGTACACTGTTGTAATGTCTACAATCATAATCAGACTGACCATTTTAAAATCTATTATTACAGTATATACACTATACTATTTTAGGGTCAGTAAGATTTTTTAAACAAAATTAATACTTTTATTTAGCAAGGACAGATTAAATTGGCCAAAAGTCACAGTAAAGACATTTATAATGATACAAAATATTTCTATTTCAAAAAAATGCTGTTCTTTAGAACTTTGTATTCATCAAAGAATATATCATGGTCATCATGTGACACTGAAGACAGGAGCTAATGGCTGCTGAATATTCAGTGTTGCTATCATGGGAATAAATTACATTTTAAAATATACTAATATAGAAAATAGCTATTTTAAATTGTAATAATATTTCACAATGCACTCAGAAAAACGGTACAACGCTGTCAGTAGGGTGGACATCTTTGTACCTTATTTTTTCCCAAATGGTACATAATAGTACATTTTGAATGGGTACTGCCCCAGTGACAGTTTTGTACCTTTTTTTCAGAGACTGTATTTTTACTGTATTTTTCATTAAATAAATCAGCCTTTGGTGTGCACAAGAGACTTATTTCAAAAACATTAAAGAATCTCACCGATCCCAAACTTTTGAACTGTTATATATACAAGTGTTTCTTCAACTAAGGTTACTTTTTTGTCTCAGGGCATACAGATACAGATTTTGTACTTTTTTCTTTGTTATATGAAGGTCACATTAAAATAACATGGAAAGGATGTCACCTTTTCAAAAAATTTTGTGATGTGTGGGGGAAAAAAAGTCAAGGTTCTATGAACAGAATATTTTGGGACATTGTCTCCTATCAGTATCTTTGTTAAATTATGCAGAACCTGTGGAGATATTATTTAATTTAGTGTATTTATGTAAATGTTTCAGGCTGCATTCACAGTATGGATGTCCACTTTTCACAATCCAGTTAACTCCTAATGGATAAAATTATGGAAATAAAACTGGTTTATGCTAATGGTTAAAAAATTGTTGCAGATGTTGTACAGCATTTGTGAGCATGTAAAAATTGAGCTCAACTCATACCACGCACAAAAAAAAAAAATTCAATCTCAAATTAATTTCTTGTCATTTCTTTTAAAAAGCAGCTGATTCAGTACTTTGCGTGTGACCTTAAGTTATTTTTCATTATTATATGATTCTTTTTCATTATTATATGATTCTTTTTAAGTCGTGTGTGACTTTCAACCGAACAATCAATCCGTGTTCGTTCTTGGCAGATCAGAGGAGAGGCTAATTAGGCAGATGGCCTGGACTGCAGGCACTTTCTGGATCTTAGTCACATACTTATTCTCTGCACTTGTAGACCTATGCATACAGAATTATTAATGATGATTAATGCATGAGTTCACACCTACTATCCGTGGCTTCATGGCTGCACATATTCTGACTGGTGCTGAGAGGATGAAAGCGGTGAACATGCTGCACTCACACATTCGGTCGTGCATGTACTGTATCTTCTTTGCCTTGCTTTTGTAATGTAAAATGTGCTGATGCACGATAACACATCACACCATGTATCACTAACATCTCCATCGCTACTGATTCCTACGCTCCATGTCTATGAATAACTCCATTTCTCCAGGCACAGTAACACAATCAGCTGCTAATGCTATTTCATTAGCTGTCCCCTCATGTGGGCACAAGTGCACATACACAGATAGAGAAATCCACAAACATACAGACGCTGCATATAGTTCTCTCAATTTAGCTTTGCACCGGTTCACCGCTGGAGAGTTATAAGTCACATAATCACAGTTTGATTGGTGAGGAATGGTTTATTTTCCAATTTCTGCTTTTATGCTAATGATTTTGACTTTTGTGATTATTTTTTCAATAGCAATAGTGACCATTATGTCCATCATTTTATCTGTTTTCCAGTTTCCTGTTTATTCTGAATTGGAGTTTTTTTATTATTATTATTATTATTAGCTCTCATAGCTTTGAAGCTATTTATATTCTAGTGGGCTCCTAAATGAATTTTATGCATGTATTTATTTATGTATGTATGTATTTATGTGTGTTTATTAATTCATTTATGTTTTTACTGGAACTCTGTATTGTAGAGAAAAATGGATTGCCGGCAGCTCTGAGACACACAAAATACCATAATCAATAAACAAATTTACATTCAAGTTTATGCACTATTTCTTGTGTTTATATTAAATTTATATAGAAGAGAAAGCTAAACTTATGATGCAGTTTCATGAGGTCTCTGCGCAAATCAGAAGATCTGTTGCTGTCATTTAGAAATGAGGCTTTAAAGTTCACTGAAGTAAAGAAGCAAAAGTTATTGGTGCATATTTACCATTCTTTTCCTTTTATTTCTTGTTTTGTCTATAGTTTCAATTTTGTAGTTTCAAATATAGTGGAGTAGAAATATGGATTGACAGCAGCCCTGAGACACACTAAATGCCATAATAAATAAAGTAATATACGTTGACATTTGCTTTCATACTGAAGCAACATACATATAGGCGGTTAGCCAAGGAAGGAAAACATCAAGTACAAAAGAAAAGACCTTGGTGCAAATAAAAATGACACATAAATACAATTGCAAAAGTGAATATGTTCATAAAGTTCTTAAAGGCACACACATTTTTTTTTCCAGTGGCCGTAGACTTTTTAACTTACACCAGTTGATGCATAAAGTTGCATACTGTAATTTCCCACTAAAGCTGTGTGTTCATTTTGTTCTTCTTGTCTGTTGTTTTAACTAGGTCATCTGGTGTTCATGTGATTTCAGCATGTCTGCGACCATCTCCATGTGGTTTTCTAGAAAACCGATATGTCTGGAGCTTCATTGCATGTGAGTGGCCATGATTTTAATGATATTTCTCAAAAGTACTATTCATTTTTTTAAGTGTTTGGAAAATGAATGCACCTTTCAACCACAAGGTGCCAATAAAAATTATTGTAGTTTAAAAAAGAAAATGGGAGTTATTCTTCATGTAGTTAGTAATGGTCAAAAGGGGTTATTATTATTTTTAATTGATTTTCTTGACAAGCTAGATGACTTGTTGTGGAAAACATTGTGCTGTTATGGTGCCAATTTACCTGCAAGACGAATGATAGGAACGATAAGTGATTGAATTGTCCTGATGAGTCAATAAGACGTCTGACTCTGAGCATATGTTTTACCTTCTATCTAATTGAGCGCTGTCTAACTGAGTTATTGTATTGAGCTGTCGTGTCCTTGAAACGCAAGTCCACATCATCGGCAGAGTTTGTAGATGTTATTTTATCAGTTAAAGGACATATTACTATTCATACTTTAGGGACCGGGATTTGAAAAACTCTATTTGCAACCCATTCGCTTCCATAATGTGACATACTGTATATCCAAGTAAAAGGGCTATTTGATGAGGAGAAAAAAGATTTTATCCATCAAAAATTCATTAGACCGTGAAAAGTGTGTTTCAGTCCTGAAGGTGAGTTTGCAGTTGAAAAACTCAATAATCCATAAGTAATCCACACGACTGTTGTGCATCAGTTAACATCTTGCAAAGCAAAAAGCTGCATGTTTGTAAGAAACAAATCCATCATTAAAGCATCTGCTTCTGGCCAAAATAGTCCATAATCCATAATAAGGCTTCCTCCAGAGGAAAGGTCATCCCCTGTTGTCCTCCCAAATCAAAATCCACATTTGTCTACAACTGTTCTGGACTGTTTTTGCATGTAAAGAGTGTTTGTTTTGTGCATATTTCTCTCCTGATTCAGACGGGCTGACTTTTTCACTAGAGAAAGCAACGTTATGGATAAAGGATTCATATTTTACCAGGAAGCATCAGTTTGAAGTTAAAAATGTCCAAAAAATGTAAATTAGTTTATTACAAACATGCATATTTTTGCTTCAGAAGAAGCAATGTGGATCACTATTGTGATGTTTTTATCAGCTGTTTGGACTCTCATTCTGACGGCACACATTCACTGCAAAGGATCCATTGGTGAGCAAGTGATATAATGCTAAATTTCTCCAAATCCTTCAGATGAAGAAACAAACTCATCTACATCTTGGATGGCCTGAGGCCGAGTAAATTCCCTGCAAATTTCCATTTTTGGGTGAACTATTCTTTTAAAGGGGTCATCGGATGCCCATTTTCCATAAGTTGATATGATTCTTTAGGGTCTTAATGAAAAGTCTATTACATACTTTGGTTAAAATTTCTCAATGGTAGTGTAAAAAACACCCTTTTTACCCTGTCAAAATCAGCTCTGTTTTCAGCTAGCCATTCTTGTCCATGTTGCTTTAAATACTAATGAGCTCTGCTCGCCCCGCCCCTCTCTTCCGTGGAGTGGCGAGCAGACTGTAAACTTCAGCCGCGAAACTCGCTAACTAGCATATATTAGGAGAGGCGATTTGCAAAGCTTCATAAAATCTCTTATACTCACTTCTTCTGTAGATGAAGCAGGATCACAAATGATTCGCGCAAACATAGACGCATTTAAGCAGATCGGGGATCGTCGCATTCCTTTCAAAAAAGAAATTAACCTTAAACCTCTGCGTCTTCAGTGGCTCAAATGTCGGGCGTAAATGATGACTGCTATATTCATTATTATATCCAACAACAAAACACCTCAATCGCTTAATCGGAGACATTCTTGTCTTCCCCTGCACCGGAGTCAACACAATGGCGGACAGCTCACTCGGGGCAGGTCTAAGGTAAGACGGTCTTGTCAATCAACTATCATGGGAGCGGTCTGTGCAGAACTACGTCATTCTGACAGGAATCTCAGAACAGCCTGATTTGAGAAAGGGGATTTTAAAAAAAACACTGGGTGGATTTTTATCATTATACGGTGGATGTGTACACACACTTCCAACACACATTTATGTTCAAACAACATGTAAAGTGAATTTTGCATCCGATGACCCCTTTAAGGTCCAGTTCACCCTCCAAAACATCTCATTTAAAATATGTCATTGTCAAGATTTTGAAAGCCTGCAAACTATAAATTTGTCATTTCCACTTCACTAAATGATAGTAGAAACTGTATGTTGTTGCATTTTGTATCTCTAATGGAATGAACAGTCAACAAATTTTTAGATTGAGGCCTTTTAAATATTATTAATAAAAAAACGGTTTAGCAAAGTTTAAGAGCAAGCAAGGGAAGACAAGAAAGCAAGAAGTGATTCCTGTTCTTCTAGACCTTTTGATTTACTCTCTTTCGGACGTTTTTATGGATGGCAGAAGGCACTCCCTCAGTGCACGCTATAACAGTGCAGTAATTGCATCCACTGCATGTCCTCCAAAGTGCTCAATTACTCTTTCCTCATCTTCACCCGACCTGGAGGTGCACACAACAATAACCTTGTCACGAGCTGGCTGTTTAAATGTCTCATATATATCTCTTTAACATCCCCCTTCTCCCACGTCAGCACAGAACTCGGACTGCGAGAGCGGATGGACGTTTTAATAGCATACGGGAAGTTTTAGTGTGTGAATGCGGCTGTGTACGTCGCTTTGGCTTATTGAGTTCGTGAGGTTGTCAGTAACCATCATATTTGCGAAGAGAGTTGTTTACTTCAATTTGTAGTTTGTATGATGCCGGATAATTAATAAGACATCCTAACAACAGTTGACCAGAGCAAACCATCAGAGAGACTTCTTGACTCACTGATGATATTATCACCTATTTCATGCAATTTTTCAAAACAGTTCACCGCTCAGCATGAATATGATGTTACTTCTGCACTCAGTATGTGTAATTATATTGTTCTCAGGACTGTTTTAGATGATGCAGATATTAGTTTATGCTAAGGTAATTCTTTCACATCTGTGATATGTAAAGAGATAAGAGATTTGGAGATTATTTCATCTAAATTTATACAGTTAAAATCTTGAGATGAATTAAAAAATGGTAAAGTAAAACTGGTCAGGAGAGTTTTATACAGTCAGGTCCATAAATATTGGGACATCGACACAATTCTAACATTTTTGGCTCTATACACCACCACAATGGATTTCAAATGAAACGAACAAGATGTGCTTTAACTGCAGACTGTCAGCTTTAATTTGAGGGTATTTACATCCAAATCAGGTGAACGTTGTAGGAATTACAACAGTTTG
>JAFVLL020016356.1:0-34946 GCA_021397915.2 Tor tambroides
ATTTCATTATTGAATTCAGAGATGTCACTGTCTAGTTCAGTTTAGTTTAATTAGTATCTGTGAAATCAAATTGACGATAATCGCTAGAAATTAAGTGTAAGTGTTGAGAGTAATAATATTATTTTAAATAATATTATTGTAGACATCCAGAAAACAGAATCACTCAAAGCAAAGACTAGTTTCTCATTGCAAATCCCACCAAAGCACTGAAATCCATGCAGTCTAGTCTCAGAGTTGTCTTAAACAGAAATTACTTCATTGGTAAATGATTGAGTAGGTGAATTGCTGGCAGTTTGTTAGTCACTGCCTGTGTGAGGTGTTAGTGGTCTAAAAGATGATCTGAAGATTTATCTTTTTCCACTGTTTCCATACAGAAAGCAGATTGAGAGAAGTATTTATGAAACCAAAAGGAGAGAGAGAAAGTGGAAGGGTGGTATCATTATTCATTGTAATGCCAAGTTATTTTAAACTGCATTACTTGCTGGTGTTAAACTGCTGGTGAAGGGGTTTGGTCAGCAACACTCAACCCTTGAACTGTTGAAAGGAACTGTAGCTGCGTTTCCATTACCCTTCAAATTGCGCAAATTGAAATTGCAAATTGAAAACATGCCTAATGCAAACACGTAAATTTTGCAAAAACTCCCATATATCGCAAAAAAGTTTTTACTCTTGCATTAGGTGATTTTTCAGGCAATTCGAAAAAGGAATATGACCTCAGTTTGCTACCACACATACGTCATCATGTGATAGCTTGAGCTCTGGACTCTCGTGAACATTCACTGGACCGTTTGCTTGAGGCTATGGATTACAAGTAGTAATGTTGTAAAGAATATTCAGTTTCTTGCACTGACTGATTGCTTTGCTTCATAAGACCTTAATATGTTGCACCCATTGACTTGCATTTTATGAAACACCTAGGATCAAGTGTTCAGCTAAAAAAAATCTTTAGTGCTTTACTAAAGAATGTAAGTAAATTAACAAATTTTTATTTTTTGGTGAACTACTCCTTTAATACTGTGTTTAAAGGCTTTTTAAGAAATAGAAAATTGGTATTGTGAAGGCTGTATCTGAAATCTCCCACAATACCCTTATTCATTATTCCCTACGTTATTCCACTAATTTAGTACAAGAAGTGAATGAAAACCAGTGAGCTAATTTGGACACTGAGTGCACCAGAAGTACTGTGGACACCATTTTCTGGTGAGACTCGGATTTCAGCACAGTGCTCACAGTGCCACGGGTAGCCATTAAGTTGTAGACTTCTTTTTAAGGTGCAGTATGGGATTGAATAAGTGCACTTGATAATATCCACTATGATTTCAGACACCACTACAAATGGCTGTCACCTTAAATGTAACGGTATAGGGAGTGATGTTGGACACCGCCTTAGTGTATACAGACCTGAGCCCTCTTGGACAGAGCACTTATGAATGAGCAGCTCAGAAAGGGAGAGACTAGAAGAGTCATGTCCTAATGTGTCGTTGCCTCATGAAAAGGCAAACTTAAAAAATGAAAATTCAGTCGAACTTTACTCACCCTCATGCCATTTCAAACCCACATGAACATGCCAGAAGCATTGTCGTTTGGCATCATTGATGTCAAACCTGACACCATATTTGAACATACACTAATTAAATCTAAAAGAGTTGATTTCAATCTCTTCCTGATACAAATACATAATATGGCTTTTAGAATACTTGGAATGTAGCCCGTCAGTCATACGGACTACTTTTATGTTATATAATATGATGCTTTGTTGCCATTTTTTAAGCTCACACATTTACTTTGCATGGTAAAGAGCATCATGAACATTCTGCTAAGTTTCTCCTTTTGTGTTTTACAAAAGAAGGTTTTGAGCAGGGCTTGAAAACGAAAAAAAAAGTCAATCGGTTCACTCCGAGCAGAATCGATATTTTAATGTTTCCGTTCCTGCGTTCCTCTGTATTATTACCGTTCCGAAACCGGTTCGATTAGAAAAAATAACGGTTAATAACGTTATTTTTTAAATAGTCTTTGTCTATAATAATAAAGTACAGTGTTTTCTTTACACAAAAAGAAAAAGAAAGAAAATTTAAAAAAAAAAACAGAAAGAGATGGTAGGCCTATCTAAACCCGCTGCGCTTAGTCACAGCCAATACAGCATCATCTTTTCTAGATTTTTAAATTTCTAAATGTAGGCTACTAAACAAAAGAAAAAATCTATTAATGCTTTAAAGACATTAAAGTATTTTTTTAAAGATATTTAAAAATGTTTGCTGCATTGTTAAAAAAACGCTACTTGTAGCTATAAAATTGCGTTTTGAGGAAAAAAAACATAGGCTAAGCCGCGTCGCATTTTATTAGACTATTATTGATGTAGGCTAAAATGCCGGTAAATCAAATTGTTTACAAACATTATAAACACAGTTATTAGTTTCTCTCCACAACAAATCCTCTAAACTTAAGGCTATAGCTATAAAAGGCTTTAAAAACGTCAATCCAAAAACAAATTAAAGGTGAAACTGATGCCTACCTCTCTCACTCGGCACAAATCCAAATGTTTCCATATTCGTGACTTATCTAGGCCTACTAAAATATTATTTATTACAGGCTTTCATCGACGTAAAACATCATCCTTCACATCGCCTATATCAGCACAGTGAGGCGGTGGTCACGCTGAACGCAACAGATCAGACAAAGGAGCACTGTAACTTTTTATTCGTTCCTTTATTTTACTTTGATAATGAACAGGCGCAATGTCGCAAAAATATGTGTCTTTGTGCGCGTCAGGCGCCAGCGCGATATGGCCATACCAACGCTGGGGTGCGTTTCCCAAAAGCATCGTTAGCGAACTATGGTGGTAAGTCCTATTGAACTCTATTGGTAACGACGGAACTTGCGACCATAGTTGCTTTTGGGAAACGCACCCCTGGTTGGTTATACAGATGCAAGACATAATTCAAAACTGTCAAGCTTTTGCAAAACAAATAAAGCTGTAAAGATTTTGCAAAATAAAGAAAACTACTTTTTGCCGTGTCGTTTTCCTTTCCGAGAACGTTGGAATGCGTCACAATGAACCGTAGGTCTAACTCAGAATATTTTTTTTTCTTTCGTTTTGTTAATCTGTCAATGATTTAGTGAAATATATTTAGTGTATAGGCATATATATTCCTTTTTATGTAAGCCTATAGTTTTATTCTGTTTTCTCCGTTCACAGAAGCGCTGCAGGTGCGTAAGATCTGTTGAATAAACTCGGATAAACTCTTAACGCCTGCATTGCCATTGCGACTTACCAAGAGTTCACAGCTGAGCGCGGGCGGGCATTTCACTTGTTGGATGTCTGTACTGCTTGAATTCCTGATTGGTTGACAGCAAATTTCAAATATTAAATGGAACGATAAAATAACGTTATTAACTGGTTAATGGCCATTTAAAATTTTTGATTCTGTTCAGAACTATAAAATTTGATTTCGTTCCTGTTTCCGGTTCTGTTCCAGTCAAAATTTCGTTCGTTTCCGGTTTTCGTTTTCGTTCCTTGAACCGGTTCAGAGCCCTGGTTTTAGGTGCTATTGTGTACAGCGCACACTGCAGAATGCTGTGATGTTTTTCTTTGGTTGTTAACTGCATATTTTTGTTTAATAAATTAGATCAAATTAAATTACATTTAAGGAACTTCATCCACTGAAACATGTCAGAGATTTTTGACTAGCAGAAATTAGTAGTTGTGCAACCCCCTTTTTCAAAGACCATAGGAACACTGGTAAATTTTGTTGAGAGAATGAATTGGTGACGGGACTTAACTGTGTCCACCAATCTGAGCAAGTAGCAAACTGTTTCATTTTATGCAAATGAAGCCTGACTTACCAATAGGAGTGAAGTCTGTGTCAGTGGACCTCACGTCTCCCTCTCAGCACAGGACAGAATTTACAGCACAATTTCACTGTTCTACATGATTTCTCTGTAAACACATACATATAATAAAATGATGCCTGGAAAAGATACATGAGTGAGTTTGACTCATACATTGATAGTTCTTATTGATTATATGATTATTGATTACATCAGTATTTCTTTAAATTGTATTTTGAAAGATGTTTCATCTGGTTAATAATTTAATGCACTAACACTGCTGTAGTTTATATCAGAGCCGGCCCAAGGTATAAGTGAACTAAGCAGCTGCTTAGGGCCCCGTGGCCACCAGGGGGCCCACAAGAGAAGACATTACATGATTGCTTGATTTTTATTTTATTTTTGATGTACATTATATAAAGGACAATGGTCTTAATACAAAAATGCAATATTAAATAATTACATAATCTATAGGCCTACTTATCATCCTATTATTTCCATAGCGATGCGTCATGCAGATGCAATAGCGCTGTATGACAGATGTATTGCTTTTTAGTTTTTCCTTTTTTATTTAAAATATCCACAGACTTGTTAATTATGTCTTAAACTATACGATGCAGCCTATTCTGACTGTCACATATGTGTAAATTAATTCATTTTGTCGTTTAAACAACCTTAATGACCATGTTGGCTGATCTATAATGCGTGGTGGATGCTGTCGTGTGGATCTTTCGGATTTATATCATGTAAATTCACTTATTTCTCCCGAAATACATGAAAGTAAGTGGCCAGTGAACTGGGAGAAAAACAAAAAATGTTATAGTTAGCCTACCTACACAATGTGTATTTGATAGGAATAAAACACGTCGTCAAATTTTAACTGATTATTGCCACTTTCCATAGAAATCAGTTTTTAACAAACTATAAATGTCTGATTTTTGCTAGTACTTAACTGAAAGTCTATTTAAATGTCTGAAAGCTAAAATAAACTTTATGTGGTTGAAAACAATGAACAGTTGTGATATATATTAAGCACCTTGCTCAGCACCAGCCAAACTGCGGTGCGCCAAAGGGTTAAAATCGATTATCGGGTCTGCTTAGGGCCCCATAAAGGCTTGGGCCGGTGTCCTGACATTTTATCCTACCCATCAGATTTTCCTACTGGGGCTTACTGCGCATGCGCACATCAATATTTCGTCCTTTTTCTCACGCTGAACAACAATATTTAATGCATCTACATTACTGTAAGGGTAATTAATTCCTACCTAGTTAAATTAGATTAATATTTTAGTTTCATTATTAATATTTATGATCAGCAGTCGCATATGCAGACATGTCTAGACATATTCCACCAACAACATCATTAGAGGAACGGAAACAAGCGGCATGCGGTGAACGGGGCTTTAACAAACGGGTTTCAACGACAACGCTTGAATTTTGAGGTATTTGGCGTTCCGTACAGCGTGGCACAGTTTTCCTTCGTCACATGATTTTAAATTTCTAGAGAAGACATGAACAGAGCTCAGTTCTGCCAGAGGAGGGGCGATTCACTGAGCCTATTTACGATTGGTCAAATACACAGCGGAAGTGTTTTCTGATTGGTCATAGCGACAGCGGACTTTTTTTAATAATCGTCACAATCGTTTTCGGTTTTATTGTGAATAATTTTAATCATCGGCTAATCTCTTACATGAGCGTGTATTTAGTTTCTCTCACTATTAAGCACCAGAATATCGCGGTCTGTGGATGTAGCCCCGCCCACTCGATAATCGAGTTTCGCTCTTGTGAATGAGCGCTTCCTTTCTGCGCATGTTGCTTCTGGTTCTTTCTTTTCCTCCGGTGCGATCTCAGTACGGTCGCACATGTCCATCTGCCCCACAACATCTAAAATGCCGTCTAAGATCCTGCCTGAAGCCGATGAGAGCGCACTGATGGAGGAGCTGGAGAGCGGCGCGCAGCTGCTGAAGGTGAGAGGAGATTCACCGGTGCTCTGACTGAGGTTAAACACACCGCTAGCGTCCGCTCACACACCTCAGCGACTCACAACCAGGCGCTAGTTCAGAGTTCAACACAGTCCTGGGGCTGATGCTATTTCTGCCCTATTCGAGTCTGAATTCAGACACATCTCGTGTTTTTCTTTTTTCTCTCCGTCTATAGACGCAAAGTGCCCACGTGGAGTCGAAATACGTGACGTACATCTGCGGTCACGTGTGATCAGTGTGAACACGTGTTGTGTTGTGTTGTGTTAGCGACTCATAATAATAGCAGTGTTGAGAAGGTTACTTTGGAAAAGTCATTGGTTACAGATTACCCTATTTAAAATGTAGTGCAACCATTTCAATTACTTTATTAATGTAACTGATTACTTTTTTGATGAGTTTTCTATATGTCTAATGTTTTCAACTGTTAGCATTTAGAAACATGTAAAGCAGGCAGGGTTACAGTAGAGCTCAACACTGATTACTGTCAGACTTTCACAATCCTTCATCACTTGAATTAAGGTTATAATAATTGTATTTTAAAACAGCCACCACAAAATCAGACTGACTTTGAGATCATTCTGAGGTTAAATACAGATTTAAAATTATAACAAGATGTAGTTTAATAGCCATAATGTTATTTTTGAAAGGAAATCTTTGCATAGCTATGACAAGAAAGACTGGAATGTAACAATGCTTTGGACAAAACAGTTAGTCTTAAAAATAAAGCATATACATAAACCCAAATAGGAAATAAAACAGTTATTGAATGAGCATGTGTCCTAAACTCCTGAAACATTGCTGTCTCATATTTTACAGCAGTCAATGCAATTAATGAAAGAAATCAATCATATCTGTATGTGTGTGAAAATATTCAGATGTAACACCCTTTGTAATTGTTAACACTTTCATAAGTAACTGTAATTTAATCACACATTTTTTTTTTCTCAGCAACTAACAGATTATTGTTACATTTATTTTGTAATTAAATTACGTAATTCTGTTAGATGTAACTAGTTACTCCCGCACACTGCATAAGAAATATTAATGACATCTGTCATGGTGGTATAAGATAAGAATCAATTAACATTTAGTCATTATACAATTAATGTCTTCATTAAAATGCATTTATAATACTGTACTTTTTATTATGTTATCATATACAATTGGCAGTAAATCACAAAAACTAGTGAACAGGGTTTCTAATACAGCTGCTGAGGAGAGAGAGAGAATGTGTTTGACTTCTTTCTACTGACTGCTTTAAATCCATCTCTCTGTTTTTCTGCTCTTGTGGAAGTGGAGAAGCACTCCAAACCACCTCCAAGACTTTCATTCATTTTAATTGATCAACACACATGAAGTTTGTTTGGGTGCATTTTTTTCTGGTTTTGTTTCTGTTGACTCTATTTGATGTGCTGTGATCAGTGTTTATATGGGAATAAAAGCCCAGTGTTTCCCACAGGATTTTGTGAGACTGTGGTGAGTGGACCTCGGTCCCTCTAGGAGGGTCCTGGAAGAAAATTTAGCATATTTTTAAAGTTAAATTCATCTATCTGATTTACTTTGAGAGTTCAAAATTAAGAGCTCCAACCCAGGCTCACCGTGCAAGTTGAGCAAAGAAAAGAGTTGGTGAATTGAGTTTTACTCAACTCTCTGTTTAGTAGTGATATAGTGTGTCAGTCAAAATTACATTCACACTAGTGTAGTAGGAAGCCAAACAATTACCTTACAACAAGAATAAGTTTAAATTGTTATTATTCTTCAAATGACAGTAATAACCGTATATATGAGTAGTTTTTTTGTTTGTTTGTTTTGTTTTTGATGAGCAAACAGATTGATAAGGTATTAAGCCACATTGCTGAAGCTTGCTGTTTTAGTTAGTTTGAGATGTACTCTGCCAAAGCAATGGCACAAAATGCAATGTTAAAGATTTTTTATGTTATAATGACAAGTTTAAATATATTTTTGGTTCATTATGAAACTCTGGTGGACCTAAAATAGCCTAAATTAAATCTGTTCATCACATGAAGTGATGGTGTCTCTTCAGAATACTATATGGATTACTTTTGGATGTATTTATGAAAATATTTTTGTTCTTTTTTTTGTACTGAAGCTAAATGAAAGATCAGTAATCACATGATTGTGGTCTGGCTAGAAGATGTGAAATGTTTAGCATGATTTTCTCTGCCATAAAGGATCATTGACGCATTCCAGCCGGATGAACCTCTTATCTCTGTCTTCTGTTTCTCTCCAGAAAAAGAAAAAGAAATCAAAAGAACACAAGCAGATAGCAGAAGCAGATGAGTGTGATTCTCCGGCTCCTAAAAAGAGGAAGGCTGAGAAGATGCCCGCCGAGTCTGCAGATATGAACGGAAACACGGACACAAACCAGATCAAGGTAACGCGTTTCTTCTGATTTCAGATCTCGTGTAAATCATAAATCATTATTCTGGAGCACATGTCATGTACTGAAATCTCTGTACATCTGAAAAAGAAGAAAAAGGCAAATGTGGAGGATGTGATGGGCAACGGAGAGACGGATAAAACATCCATATCAGCTGTAGCGGAGACACCAGGACCATCCAGTGAGGACTCAGACAGCGATCAGGAGGAAGTGTGTACACGTCTAACGGTTTATTCCTCTGCTTCAGTTCATACTGAGCTGCTCTGGAGATTGCTGATGATCTGATTATTTCTTTAGGAAACGCCAGAGCAGAAAGAAGGAGCCTTTTCCAACTTCAGGATCTCCCAGAACACCATCAAACTGCTGCAGGGTAACCTGGACACACAGCCTCATAAATAACATCACATCACTGAAATATATTGTGATTTTATTTTTTAATGTTAAATATTTTCCTTTTTTTTAGCCCGGGGTGTTTCATACCTCTTTGACATCCAAGTGAAGACGTTTAACTCGGTGTATGATGGGAAAGATGTCATTGGTCAGGCGAGGACCGGCACGGGGAAGACCTTCTCGTTTGCTGTTCCTCTGGTGGAGAAGCTGCAGTCAGGAGCGGAGGACAGGAGAAGAGGCCGAGCCCCGAAGGTACAACCGTCACATGCTGCCTTCACTTAATGGTCATGATGTTGAGTCAGTGCGCAATAAACAGATCAGTTCTGCTGCATTATGCTGTAAACAAGTGCTTTTAAAATACCATGAGATATACAGCGTGCTCAAATATGCACTCGTGAGAATGCTTCTGATCTGCATTTTCTTCAATAATGGTCATTTTCCAAAATGCTTCCATCATCTTAATCTAAGTGCAAATTATCAGCATGAATTTAAGGATGCTTTAGTATTAGGTTTGTCTTGTCTTTTGCTTTAATGCCATATAAGCACTGGCTCTACAGGAACTTCACCTGATGATTTAAGTGGATCCAGAGAGCAAGAAAACCACTTGATCAATTTTCTTTTGATTAGTAACCCAGAGATGACATCACAGCAAGAAGTAGAAATGCTTTTATGAGTTTAAGTTGATTCTCGTTCAGTTTTCTAATGCCTGGCTTTTCAGTGGTTTTTGAACAGCACTTTATTAGAGGGGCCCTGGAGAGTGTGAGGACCCTTAAGAATCATCTTTAGTGCAAAAGTTTGCATGCTTCATTCATGTACTGCCAGTCTGAATTTTGTCATGTGGTGCATCCTGGGATACTGAAGGATGAAGGAGTTCATGTGTGCTGTGCACTTGTTTGCTGCCTTTGGACCCACTTTATATGAAGTGTCTATGCACCCTGCTATGCATGTGGACTTTTAAATACGATGCATTTATTATACATCTATTCTTAAATGCCTGCATGTAAATTAATTACACATCTGTAGTTGCACTGTTGACTCTACCCCTACAACGTAACCCACCATTAAACCCAACCAGACCACCAAACCTGTCCTTAATCTTAAACGTATCCCACCTCAATAGCAGCAGAGGTGCTTTGCAATACAACATGAACACTAAAACTACATTCTAAGGGTTTTTTGGATCTTAAGAAATTAATTTGGTTAAATGTGTCCAAAGCTATTTTACAGACCGATTCTCACTATTAACTAGTTGCTTATTAGCATGCGTATTACCAGCATATTGGCTGTATATTAGTACTTATAAAGTACATATTAATGCCTTTTTCTGCATGACCATATTCTAGATCCCTTAATCCTACTCCATATCTAAACTCAGCAGCTACCTTACTAACTATGAATAAGTAGCAAATCAGGAGTTTGTTCAGGGAAAACTCTTAGTTAATAGTGAATACGTGTTCTCTATTCTAAAGTGTTACCGCTTTGTCCAGCATCATATGAAGTGATGTGTGTCCACACAGGTGTTGGTTCTGGCACCGACTCGTGAGCTGGCCATTCAGGTGGCCAAAGACTTCAAAGACATCACCAGGAAACTCTCTGTTACATGTTTCTATGGAGGAAGTTCATACAACCCACAAAGTAGGATTTTAATCGTCATAGTGTTTTTGTTGTTTGAAACAAAATATGTGTAGTTCAGTTTAGTTGTGACTAAGAATGGGAGAATATATACAATAAAATACAGCTTGAAGGTGTTTGATAACCTGATGGTTGACTCGTGTGATCAGCCGAGGCGATCCGCAATGGCATTGACGTCCTGGTGGGAACGCCGGGTCGAATCCGAGACCATCTGCAGAACAACAATCTGGACCTGTCTCAGCTGAAGCACGTGGTGCTGGACGAGGTGGACCAGATGCTGGACATGGGCTTCGCGGAGCAGGTGGAGGAGATCCTCTCTGTGTCCTATAACAAAGGTGATCCATGAGAAATCACTGAAAGTCATGAAAGATGTATATCATCGTTTCAGGAAGTGGTTTTGTATCTCTGAACAGGGTTTCTGTTTCTCTCGTAGATGCGGAGGAGAAACCGCAGACGCTGCTGTTCTCGGCGACGTGTCCCTCCTGGGTTTACGACGTGGCCAAGAAATACATGCGCTCTCAGTTCATCCATGTGGATCTCATCGGGAAGAAGACCCAGAAAGCCGCCACCACAGTCGAGGTAGCGTCACGCATCTGCCTGCGGGCTGTTCTGTGTAAATGTGGGAAACTTACAAAAGTGACCTGTTTCAGTTACTCAGTTAAAGGTACAATCAGTGCTGGGTTAGTTAGTCTAAAAAATAATTAATTACTAGTTACTAATTACATGTTCAACAGTGTAATTAGATTACTGTACAAATTACTCTCTCTGAAAAGTGTTTAATTACTTATTACTAATTACTTTCTAAATCATATCAGTTAATGATACAAGGATAGACATGAAACAGTCTTTTAATTCTTTCAATTAAAAAATAAATAACTACATACATTATTCTGCTCACACTTTAGAGTCTAATTCTCACTATTAACTAACTATTAATTATGCCTCAATATACTCCAAATTACTGCTTATTAATACTTAGTAAAGTAGTTGTTAAGGAATTGGGTAGGATTAAGGATTTAGAATAAGGTCTTGCAGAATTAGACATTAGTATGTGTTTTTTAAGTAATAATAAACAGCTAGTAATATTCATGCTAATAACCAACTAGTCAATAGTGAGAACTGGACACTAAAGTTTAACCAATATTCTTATTAGCTCACCAAAGTATTCAAAGTGAGAAGGGTGCATAAAAAGCATGCATTTTAAGATTAGACTTTGATGTTAAATCCACTATTGTATTGTATATAAATGTTGTACAGTCTATACACGGCATTAAGTTCAGTTACAGAAGAAGTAACTGTAATTAAATTACAGAAAAAATAGGAGTAATCCCTTACTTTACCTTTTCAAGGGAAAAGTCATTAAATTACAGTAACTAATTACTTACTAACTAGTTACACCCAACACTGGGTATAATATGTCAGATTTCGCCACTAGAGGTCACATGTTCAAAACAATAACAAAGGCGAAGCTTGACGCTGTGAAGATGGGTTGAATGATGAGAGATGACGTTTTCACAATAAAAAAAGAAAAAAGACGTCGTTTTCACTATTAATTATGTATGGAGTTCATCAGTCATGTTCACGGATGAGGTAATGAATTACCTGTACCTTCCACAGTTACTCAGACAGCGAATAAATTATACAGAGAAAGCCAGCAAAGAACATTTACACTGTCAAAGAACAGTATGACTGATTTCAGTCTAGCGTGAGATTAAGCACTGTAAAAAAAAACTCCCCTTGTAATCAGTAAAGCTGTCTGTACACTGATGAGTGAATCGCTTACATCATTCATACATCTGCACTTGTTTATGGAGAGAGAATTCATTCAGTCACGAAACTGCACTGTTTCAGCGATGACTCATCTGAACGCCTCTGATTGGCCAATGCATTCATAAGCTCAGCAGACTCGTGTGTGATTGGTTATAATGCGCAACACTGTAAAAACACGGAAAAAAGAGTCATGATGAAACACTGAGCAGATATAAATTTAATGCTGCGGTCAACACTTATCATTTCAGCCGTAATGCATTTACTTTAACTGTGCAGGGGCATTTTTGTCCACGCTTGTAGATTGTACAAGTGAAAACGGAGGATAGCGCGGATATTACGTCATTGATAGGCAACCACGACCTTGGAGGTACAGGGACAAGTCAATTTTTAAAACTGGAATTTCTCTAAATTTACAAATCTTTGGGAGATTTTGGAATAACGTAAGTACACAACTGTGCAAGTGGTTTTGGGATATTTTATTACAAAAATCTTACATATTGTACATAATGGTGCTCGTTAGTCAGGTCCAAAGTAGAATAAAAGTCATTCTGAGATCAAGACCTATAAAGACAGAAAACATGCTGTTCAAATAACAAACAATAGTGTAGAAACATCTTAAAAATAGTCTTTTTAGTACATAAAAAGTTAAAATATTAACTTAATGTTAGCTAAATCTGTCACAGCATGTCTGATATCACATCACAGCAGCACAGTTAGGGTCCCGTCATCAGAAGGGGTTGAAGAGTGTCCAGAGGTCTCAGTAAAGTCAGTTCAGGGTTTCCTCCTCTAGGAGGCATCTTAACGCTCTCAATGCCACACAGACTCAGTGAAGGGACATCTACATCACATTCAATGAGATGAACTGTGACGGAGTCATTTTCATCTAATGTGATGAAGGACAGTAAATTAAATTAGTAACTGTGTAGAAGTTCGAGAATCTTTTCACTAGTTCAAGACTGACTGAAATCTGTATGCATTATTACATTGACACCCAATCAGAATCCATCTCGCTATAACGAGCTGGAGAATTTAAAGCAGTGGATGAGCATGAGCTTAGAATAAACAGATGATATCGTTCGGTGGAGTGGACACTAGTATAGTTATCTTTATAGTTATTGTTCTTGGTGTGAACAGGGCTTAACACACATCCTCTGTCCTCAGTACTGCTGTCATTACCATTCTATCAAGCACATTTTGTTGTTTTTGTTCTCAGCATATGCCGTATCTAGGTTGGCTCATGCCTGCTTGTTCTCTCTCGCGCAGCACTTGGCGATCGCGTGCCACTGGTCTCAGCGGGCGTCAGTCATCGGTGACGTCATTCAGGTGTACAGCGGCAGCCACGGCCGCACCATCGTCTTCTGCGAGACCAAGAGAGAGGCCAATGAGCTCTCCATGAACACATCCATCAAACAGGTGCGGCGCCACACGTCCACAGCCTTTCCCTTGACCATCACTGGCCACGTTTACATGGATGAAATCATTCTGACTGATCAGTCTGAACATAGTGTTTACATGAACGCTAAATAAAGCGATCGGGTTGATGTGTGTTTGTGTCACAAGCTTCAAAATCTGATTTGATCTTTTGATATGCACACACTGCACAAATATACAGAGTTTCCTGCTGTTTGCACATACCCTTCACCTTCTTTTCTTTGTTTTAAAGGGTTGACTTAATATTTATTTCAGGCTCTAATTAGGAGATGGCAAGAACATGCAGCTTTGTGCTGTGCTGCTTTAATTTATCAAGCAGTAAAATCACTTGGACTAAAAATACACCTTAGTGGCTCTGATAGCCGCCCGGTGAGTGGGCAGTATTTGATCAAATCCAGGATTATGTATCACTAAATAATATATCAAATTATCAGCATGCCTTTAGAAAAGGGTACTCCACATGTACAGCGTTAGCACAAATGATTGGTATCGAGGGTTGGATAAAAAAAAGATATGTGGAGCAGTTTTATTTGATTTTACAGCTGCTTGTGACCTTATTGATCATAAGCTTCTTTTGGAAAAATTGGAGTGTTATAGATTCAGATCATTAGTAATTGCTTGGATGGGAAGTTATTTGGATAATAGATCAGAGAGGTTTTTTTTAATGAAAGTTATTTGGATAGAAGCGGAATTGAATGTGGAGTTCCACAAGGGAGCTGTTTAGGACCACTGTTGTATTCCATTTTACGAATGATTTATATCTGGTATTAACAAGTGCTAATTTAACAATGTATGCAGATGATACAACAGTTTATGCATCTGCACAAACGTCGGTTGAATTAACGGCTATTTTGAATGACGATTTGGAGAGTATAGAGAAGTGGATTTTAGAAAACAAGTTGATACTAAACACATCTAAAACAAAGAGTATAGTATTTGGGTCTAATTATTCTCTACGGTACAAACCAGAGTTTAAATTATATATAAATAAAACACTTATTCAGCAAGTTAAGGAAGCAAAACTATTGCTTATCACCCTGGATAATAAACTGTCATGGTGAAAGCATATTGAGTACAAGCTGGACTATGGTCAGATAATATGGGCCAGTGCTTCAAAAAAGGATTTGAGGAAACTCCAGTTGGTACTAAATAAAGCAGCAAGATTAATTGTCCAGTGTCCGTATGGAACAAATATTAATAGAATGCATTTTGATCTTAAATGGCTAAAAGTGGAAGGTAGGATGATTGCTGTAATACTGTTATCAGCATGGAAGGCTTTACATTTTAAAACTCCATTGGATCAGTATAATCAATTACAATCTAATGTTCAGTCACATGAATATGTTACTAGACGAGCAACAGAGGGGAGATTTCTACTCCCTTATGCTAAAACTAATTTTCTTAAACGTACAGTGAAATCAGGGAATCTCTTACCGGTGTCATTAATTAGGATAACACGAGAAACTGATTTTGAAAGGCAGGGAAAGGCACACTTTGAAATTTTGCACATATAGGAGGTTGAGGTACAGGAATTAATGCATTAATATGTTATTACACCATTTCAACTTCATTGCACATGCGCAGTACTTTCCAGTTGTGGTTTTCAGTCCGTGTCTACATGTTAAATTAGAAAAGGTCTACACCACCCCTTTCAATCCAAAATCAAAATCAGAATTTCAGTCAGATGGATTAATGTGTTTAGATGAAGGCTTTTCAGTCCAATTGAGCTATCGATCTGATTACTACCGGATTATTTGTTTGCATGTAAACACTGTTTTTGACTCTCCCGTCTGTGTTTGCTGTGGTTCAGAGTGCGCAGTCGCTGCACGGAGACATTCCTCAGAAACAGAGAGAGGTCACGCTCAAGGGCTTCAGGGGCGGCACGTTTGAAGTGTTGGTGGCCACCAACGTGGCGGCCCGCGGCCTGGACATCCCCGAGGTGGACCTGGTCATTCAGTGCTCTCCTCCAAACGTACGGCTGCTTTTGGTCTCTTACTTCAGTTTCACTGGTTTTTATGCTGAATTCCCCCTCTCCCTAATTAAATTCTAGTTATTTAGTGCATTTGGTAAGCTGTGGCTGGTTCTTTTAAATGTTCCTGTCCGTATGCTCTCTTTTCATTAGAATTTTAGTGCATGTTTGTACCATTCTTTTATCTATTTATTTTTTTACAATAGGAACTTTTTTTTCGCTCTCTATAGATTAAACTTGTGTTGTAAATGCAGGATGTGGAGTCATATATCCACCGATCTGGACGGACTGGCCGAGCCGGACGAACAGGCATCTGCATCTGTTTTTACCAGCGGAAGGAGGAGAGCCAGCTCAAGTTTGTGGAGCAGAAAGCGGTGAGACGCCGTCAGCTGTTCACAACACTGTTAGAGGACAACAAATGATAAATAAAGCGAGTGATCACGCGGATGTGACAGACAAAATGTTTGTCTTTAACTTGCTGAATTTTAAAAACGCTGACAAACCAATTCAAAATGCCATAAATTCCTATAGATCCAAGTTTTCAGTTTGGTTTTTTTATTGTTTGTTTGTTTGATTGCATTGTTTACAATTGGAGTAGCCTTTCTAAAAATGCGTCGGGTGAATCGAGGTAAATTGTGGCACTTTTATTCGACTGATATTGCCGAATCAACCCAGAATAAAGTCTTTGCTGTAAATGAACCACAGTGACATCAGCTGGGCAGATGATGGTTGGTCACTAACGTTTCTTGTGTTCACCTGCTCCAGGGAATCACCTTCAAACGGGTCGGGGTCCCAACGGCCAACGACATCATCCAGTCCTCCAGTAAAGATGCCATGAGGTCAGAGACGTTCAGAAATATGAATTATGATGGTGCTGAAGTGCAGAGAGAGATGAATGTTGTAATTGAACGTATCAGATTGAGTGTTATAGTGAAGTGTGCCGCTGCTGGCAGGTTTCTGGACTCGGTTCCGGCGGTGGCGGTGGGGTATTTCCGCGAGGCGGCGCGTGAGCTGATCGATCAGCGTGGGGCGGTGGAGGCTCTGGCGGCGGCCCTCGCTCACATATCAGGAGCCACCAGCCTGGAGCAGAGGTCCCTCATCAACTCAGACGCTGTAGGTCAACAGCTGCTTCACATCACACCAGAGCAAGCATTTCACTTCAACACAAAACAATTCAGCAGAACTATTTTGGGTGTTATTTTTCTGCAGTTAATACTAGGGATGTAACGATATTATCAATATCGCAATAGCAAAACTGTCTGGATATTATGGTGGTCACATGACAATATGAAATGATAGGTATTCTGGGCAAAAAGAGTAGTTTTTAAAATATATTTAAACTTCTTATTCTAACATAAAAGGTCTTTAAAGTTGTGTTTTGGGGCATTATGCTTTGGCACAGTATCTGTCAAACAAACTAAAACTGAAAGCACAATATGGCCTGGTCTCTTCATCAAGTCTGTTTTCACTGTGTTTCAAAGCGAAGCGCTCGCTCGGTTCAGGCGATCAGCTGGTGATCCGGTGTTTTCTGCGTCTCAGAACGGCTCTGTTCACACTGAATCAATGCAGAACTCCTTTATTTCATGTGCTGTGAGTTTAGCGAGCGTTTGGGAACAGAACAGCCACCGGTTTATTTTCACAGCAGATGATTACAGCATTTCTCTAGATTTGTAGTGAAGTGTGTTTTTGTGAGCCTGCTTTCACTGAAGCTGGAGTTTCCTTCAAAATAAAAGCTTAAAGTGCAGTATGAACTGCTGACAGCGAGCGGTTTAAATGCAGTCCAAATTCAAAACATCTCTTTCAAATGTTGAAATTAGGAAAGTATTGTAATTTCTCTAATGTAGTGTAAAGCAAAAATAATATACCTATGAAATATTCATTTTCATTTATTTTACAGTGCAATTGTTTTACAATATATGGCTCTTACTGTCATTGCTGTTATTATTATATCCTAATTAGTTTGGCTTCTAAAACAGCAGTGTGAATGTAATTTAGACTGAGACAGTAT
The DNA here is from genome assembly GCA_021397915.2 of Tor tambroides. Classification (NCBI taxonomy): domain Eukaryota; kingdom Metazoa; phylum Chordata; class Actinopteri; order Cypriniformes; family Cyprinidae; genus Tor; species Tor tambroides. Next base: position 17,412 of record JAFVLL020016356.1, read on the forward strand.
ATCACAGATAAACAGAGGTTTGAGTCCCCTTTAAAGTTCAGCTACAAGTCAATTCACTGACTTTTTTATGAGTTAAGTTTTCTTAGTTAAGAACATGAGTTGAGCTCTTAATTTTGAACTCTCAAAGTGCATTAGACAGAATAATTTCACTTTAAAATGTACAAAATTTTCTTTTTTTTTTTTTTTTTTTAAATATCTCAATAAATATGGTATCGTGGACTTCATATCACGATATTGTTGTATGAAGCGTTTTTGAATCTTGTCTTGTTCTCTCAGGGCTTCACCACACTTGTACTGAACTGCTCTCAAGAAATGCACAACATCGGTTACGCCTGGCGCGGCCTGAAGGAGCAGCTCGGGGACGGAGTGGATGAGCACATCAAACGCATGACCTTCCTCAAGGGCAAGACGGTGCGTCTCAGTCACGCTTCACTGAACACAACACGCCATTCAGGGCTCTTTAGTCGGGACAACAGACCTTTACAGTCTTGATGTTTGCTGGGATGGATTGCCAAGATTAGAAACTAATGACAGCAAATATGACAAAAACATTTATTATATATTTGTGTTTGCCTGACTCTCAGTAAATCTAAATCTAAATTAGGGGTGTAATACATTTTTCTTAATAGATTTCTCTCTTTTTTTATTCTGTGGTATGAAAAAACCCACACTACTCAACATCCAGTTCTCCTTGAAATATTGTGTAAATTAAAAGAAAAAAAAATAGTAATTCATGAATTGTGCATATATTTATGACAATTCCTAATAAAACAAAAGCATAAACTGATGTGTAGAAACATGCACACACACATGATGGTATTACAGTGAAGCTGCATAGAGATATTGATTGCAATTTTAAGGTTTGAGTTGAACATATGGGCAATTGTAAAAGTGTATTTAATGTCTAACAACAGTTATTTTATCAAAATGAATACTCTGAAATATTAATGTGAAATAAATACACACACATTTATGTAAAGTGGAAATATTCAGCATTTAAATTTAACATTGTTAAACATTTCCAGTCAATGTGAGTATCAAATGTAAGTTGTATGCGGGGAAAAATGCTCGTGTGAAACAACACGCAGCTTCTTACAGTCTCTATATTGTATACAAAGATCTCTTTAGATTTGCATATCACTGATGAGTTTCTCTGTGCACAGACCTTGAATAATCAATAATGGGTTTTGTTGTTGATCATCTATTATCAGTTTTATCAATTAGTTGTCCTGTATTATTATTAATTCTCTTCATATATCACTCTATTACTTTTGCATATATCCCCAAATTCTCACTTGATGAGTGTTGGTAATTTCTAAATCATGGTAGCGTGTAAATGACTAAATGAGCAGTGAGACTGAGGATCTGCATCTCTAACGGTTCCTGTGTCTGTGTTTCTCTCAGGGTGTGTGTTTCGACGTCCCGGCCAGCAAAGTGAAAGAGATCGAGGTACGGCGATGCGCTTGTGTGTTTGGGGTGGTTTGTAAGGCGACGCTGGAGGGACGTGTCTGTACACACGGGCGTCTTCTTTCCCAAGCCTCTTACCTGTGTTTGAGAGTCGCTCTCGGGTTTCACTAGCGGAGGCTTGTCAACAGACGCTTGTGTTTGCTGACTCGCATGTTCTTCAGGGCTGGGAAAAGATTCTGAGATTTTCCGAATGCATCATAATTCTCTCTTCAGTCGATTCTGAGCTTAGTTTTGAACAGCAGATGGCACTGCATGCTTTAGAAACAGCCGTACTCTGCTGGGGCCTCATTTATAAAATGTTGTGCAGAACCATCCTAAATTTGATCTTACCATCATTTCTCAATTATGCATACGTGTGATTCATAGAATGATTGTATGTGCAGAAAACGCACATACGCCTCTCTTTCAGATGTGAAATCTAAGAATCGCAAATGATCTTGTGTGCAAATGAATGGTTTCAGCTCTCTGCCTTGTAAACGAATCATAATTAATGTCATTAACACGTAAAAGATCGCAGTCATCATCCAAATGATTTAATTTACAACAGCGAGCTGCAGGAACAGCTTACATTTCCAAAAACCTGCAGTACTCCGACAATAAAAGTGTGTAGTCTGCTCAGACCCTGACGTGACGCTAAGCACGTTTCCACGTCGAAGGCAGTGTTTATCAATATGAGCGCTGGCGTGGATTTAAGCATACACACACTCTAAGATCAAATCTGAGCGTATACACACTTTATAAATGAGGCCCCTGGTTTCCAAATCCTTACACACACTTGAACCTAAAATAATCATTCATAAAATTCAAAAAGGTTGAAGTGAATTACAAGGGTGTTCACAGTGAGCTGTTTACAATAATCTCGTGTCATAAAAGCGTTCTGAGCCGAGGTGCAAGTACATGACTCATTCGAACACACTAGCGCTCTTCTTCGTGAGCATTTGAGTGTGTGGATAAAATGTATAATCGAGCGCCATCTGCTGTTAAAAACGAAGCTCAGAATCGATTCTGGATTTCTGGTCTCTCTGCAGGACTCATGGCAGGACGGCCAGCGCTGGCAGCTGAGCGTGGCCACAGAGCTCCCAGAGATGGAGCAGAGCATGCGGCCGATGAATGAACGGACGTCCGGTGGATTCGGGGGCCGCGGCGGTGGACGAGGACGCCGGTCGTTTGGCTTCAGAGGCAACAACAGCTCCGGCGGGAGAAGAGGAGGAGGAGGCCCTCAGAAACGCAGCTTCAGCCAGGCCTTTGATTACTGATCGTGGACTCTGTGATGATGGTCTGTCCAACTGTCATGTTTTTACTGCCGCTTCGCTCTTTACTCGGGCGTTAAGAACCATGAAATACGCAGCGTTTCTTGCAGTTACGCTATTGATACCGCCTGTCCCACTGATATTAAAGTGGTGTTCAAACTACACTGCGGCTGTGTTTCATTGCTTGTAAGGTGGTAAAACTCACCAGCTCTTCTTATGTGGGCTGGAATGACATTATCTTGAAAGAAATCAAATTATGCGGTAATATGATTAAAATCTCCCGACTGACAGTCGGAGTCCAGTCAAGCGTTTCTTACAGTTTCTGAAAAGAGAAGAGACTGATTTAGGGCTGCAAAACAATTAATTATTAATCGATTCAAAATCAAAGTTTGTTTACATACTATATGTGTGTGTGCTGTGTATATTTATTATGCATATATAAATACACACACATGTATATATTAAGGAAAAATGTTTGATTTATATGTAAAATATTTATATATAAATTATATACAAGTGTTTACATACAAATACATACATATATAAAACTAAACTTATTTTTAATCAATTAATTGTGACTAATCGTTTCACAGCCCTACTGTGATTACAGTCAAGGGTCTCCAACCCTGCTCTGTTCCTCATTAAACACATCTGATTCAGATAATCGAGGTCTTGAAGATCATGAGAAACATGAGGAGTTAACCTCTGCAGGATCAGACAGCTCTGGTCTACATGAGAGGAACTGTCCTAACATTTCTTCCACACATTGACTGTAATAATACATACATGAATGACGTTCATTATTCAGATGCAGGTGTTCTTAATGATCTCTTACACGTTGGTTTGGGAATGAAGGCGACACAGTTTAATCCAAAGCATAAACTCAAGATTTATTGAAAGATTTGGCAAACAAATAAAAATAGCTGATGTCTTCTCTGGATAACCCAGAAACTGTCATTTTACATAATTTATCATAATTTATTACAACTCAAAATCATTCAGGCAGAGTTTCACTGTCCAGTCATTAACGTACATTAATGAATGTGTTTTTCCTTCAGTTGCACTGCAAACAAAAAAATAAAATAAGGTCACACTTTATTTTAAGGTCCAATTCTCGCTATTAACAAACCATTAACTACGACTTTTGCCTCAATAAACTTCTAATTTGCTGCTTATTTTATTCGGTAGTTGTTGAGTTTAGGTATTTGGAAGGATTATGGATGTAGAATATGGTCATGCAGAATATGTGCTTTATAATCACTAATAAACAGCCACTATGTTAATAATAGACAAGCTAATAAGCAACTAGTTAATAGTGAGAATTGGTCCCTGTACTAAAGTGTTACCAAAAGTCAGATACAGTAGTATGAACCTCCTCGCTCAGTGGATCTGGTCGTAGCGAGCGGATGAGGTATTGTGAAGGGTACAGTCGGTCTGGAAGGAGTAACCTGAAAACTCCATCGACTCGCCTGAAATCAGAGGTGTTCACAGATTATAATAGCAAATCTCTTACATATATTTAAGACACATAATTCTTAGAAAATTATCGAATGGTTTGTTAGGTGGAACACTGTATTATAATATTTTGATCTCCAGTGTTTAACTTGGTCTAGCTGTGGGATGTTGAGATGTTTGCTTACACAGGCATCCCATCCACATGGAGTTTGTCCTCCAGCCCCTGTCGCTCTCGTACGAGGGACTCCAGTGCTCCAGGGTCTTCAGGTGATCCACGATCTGCAGAATAAACACACACCAGCTTAAATCCAGCCTTTAAGGAGTTAACTAGAAAAGAGCTGTTCAGAACAAACTCTGATGTTGGCTTGACAAAGCATTAGCTGAAGCTGAAATGAGTTCATCGGGATCATTCACCCAAAAATAAAAATTCTGTTATTATTTAGATGTTTTGAAGAATGCTGGTAGCAGTTGTTGGTCCCCATTGACTTACATAGGGTGAGTAAATGATGACAGAATTTCATGTTTGAATCAAGTGTTTTTTGAGTGGTTGATAGATACAAATACATGTAAACCTTAACTTGGGTTTTTTTCTTTCTCTTCCTAAAACTGAGATAAGTTGCTTTTGCAACTATTTTATGAACATAACCTGCTCCAGAGCCACTCTAATGTCCAGTGGAACCACTCAACTTCTGCTGAGCTTCATAGCCTTACAATCTCCTGAAAAATATCTTGATAAACCTGGTCATTTATTTCTCCATCAATAATCGCAAGCTGCCCAGACCCTGAGACTGGTTTTTAAGCTGGTGTAAGTTCATGCATCAGATGCTCCACCGTTCATGCTCAACAAACCGTTGATCCTGCTGACAGCAAAGCCGCTGACGATGCTTTATGAGGGTTTCCAACTTCAAGCACATTGGACATTTCAGCGTGCTGAACTCCCTTTTGCTCGAGCCGACTCCTAACCCATGTTTGCATAAGAACAGTATGTGGTTTGTCCATGTCCATCAGAGATCTTACCTTCAGCACAGCTTCTGTTTGCTCGTGCTCGTCGGTTTTGTTCAGCTGCAGTCCTGCGGAGGTCATTAATTAGTCATTTTTAAATCACTCTACTAATCTTAACTATCATCCACAGACTAGTGCAGTTACCCTGTGAGCAGGTGACGACTGGTCTCTCCTCCTCCACACGTGTGGCTTCAGCCGTGGCACTGCCTCGATCATCTGTGAACTTCCAGAAGGCCTCTGCATCCATGTGAGATATATATATATATAACATGTATTATAATGGGGAAGGTAGTTTGTGTTTCAGGTTGTCACCTGTCACTGGCTCACACCTGTAAATCTCTCCAGCGGTATGTTCCTTTGTGTCTGTGGAGGTGTTGCTGCTTTACTGTCGCTATCCAAACACCTTAAAGCTGAAGACAAACATCATCACAAACTCAGACGACTTATGCATTAGTGAGAGTGACCTAGATCACATTGAGGAACACAAAACACATCTGATGCACTATATGTGAAATCTAGAAGTATTAAATAATATCCCAAAAGGTTTATATGTGCAGATACCTTTGCGTCTCTTGACTGTTTTGCTGTGAGGAAGGAGAATATAAACTCTGAAAGCGTTGTGGCCTTTCTTGATGCTCTTGTCTTGAAGCTCTTTGACGTCCGTCAGGGAATTGAGTGCACATCGGAAGTTTGCTTTCCACGTCTTGGGATCAGGTTTGTCTGTGCCGGGTTTGTATCGCCCTGAAACCCAGGAGAGGAGAGGAGACCAGTCTTCAGTTGTGTTCCTGGCCAAGCTGATCATCACTGGCATGATTTAACTTCTCATTTAAACATGTTTAGTAAAATTACAGACACAGATATTAAAATCAGGCACATGCCACAAATGTCTTGCCATTATATATTAAAATATCAAAACATGCCACATTTATTTTAAATAAATATAGTATATTTTCAGACAAAACATTTGACAACATGAAGTGTTAGTTTTTAAAAAATAAGACAAAAAGCCTTCAGCTCTTTCTGTTTGTCAAACTCTGTGGAACATGTTGATAGTTTGTGTGATTCTTTTCAACTTCAAATCACTTCGTTAAAAATCAATCTTTCTGAAGTTCTGAGAAAAGCCTCATCTAACTGCCACGGTGTTTGATATTTTGTGTCAAATGAAATTCAGACATTTAAGTGAGTTGAGTATCCAAAGCAGTCCATATATTTTCTGAGTATGGAATGAGTGTTTGTGGCTGAGTTTCATAGACTCAAAACATCAAGCCAAACAAATGTGCATTCACTCAATGAAAATACAGATTTGGACACTCATAGATCTTGTTTCTTAGGGTAACCAGTGCATGTGGTGCCATTTGGTATCTAATGAACAACACATACACTATATTGCCAGAAGTATTGGCACCCTCTTCTAATGAACAGGTTTAACTACTTTAGTCATTTCTATGAGTATAAATCTTAATGTTTAATCATATAATGATATTCTTGGGAATTGTGTGCTTCTAATATTATAGCAACAGTTTGGACAGGACCCTTTTCTATTCTAACATGACAATGCCTCTGTGTATAAGACAAGGTTCAAAAAGAAATGATTGATTGAGTCAGTGTGGAAGAACTTGACTGGTCTGCATAAAACCAAGTCCTAATCCCAGTTGAACACTGGCTCTGGTGTGACTGTAAATGCAGACCTTGAGCCAAAAACTATATAGACAAAAGTATTGGCACCCCCTGTCCAAACTGTTGCAATAATATTAGAAGCACACAATTTCCTAGAATATCATTATATGCTTTAACATTAAGATTTGTACTCATAGAAATTACTAAAGTAGTCAAACCTGTTCATTAGAAGGGGGCGACCCAATACTTTGGGCAATATAGTGTATGTTGGTATATAGCATATTTATATATTTGTTAATTACAAGCATTCAAAGTCTTCAAAAAGTTTACATATTTGTTTATTTGGAATTGTAATCATTTCCTGACAACTGACTGTAACAAGTGAAGTATAAAAAAACTGAGATATTTGAAAATGAAAAACTTTGTAATGAAACATTAGGATGAATCTTTTTCACAGACATCATATGATAGATTTTCATAGATATCAGTGAAATATCTGTCTGAAACATATGATATGAAACATTTCCTACATTTTTATCACTGTCTAAATATTCTGATCGTTTTATTTTCTTTAAGATAATATCTCTGTACCTGTGTGGATCGCCCAGTTTCGAAACAGAGTCGCGTCCTTCTCGATATCCCAGCCGTGCCGGGCTGCATGTTTCCAGGGAATCTGGAAAACTCTGGCCGACTGCAGTTTGATGCAGTGAAGAGAAAACACAAATGTGTGTAGATACTGACATATCTAGATTTGCACAGCAGTTCAAAGTAAATTCAACATCTGATTAACACTTCATTGGGCAAGTTGAAAAGTTCAAATGTTTTAAGCAAACAGCAGCTCCATTAACTTCAGCTCTTACCTCATCCAGCCACACGACTCCAGGATATCTGCCCGAATCGATCTGTTCCTCCAGCCACGGCCGCAGCCGCAGCCGCAGGCGTCCCTGGTGCATCTCCGCCTCTGGAGTCTGACGGACAGATCTCAGGTCGAACCGCTCCGCTCAGTGTGTTTCACTCCAGATTCCTCGAGGTGTTTCTCTGAAAGTCTTCAGTGTAGCTGCACCATCACCTTATGCTGGTGTTTCTCGAGGCTCTCGACACATGGCACAGCACTGAGATCAGTGACACGCAGCCGCATCAGCAGGAGGAAACACCATACCTCAGTCTGTCACTCAAAACTGAAATCTTGGCCTCCTCATACCTGCACCAACAGGTTTGGAGGGTTTCCTTCCAACTGCGGGACGATTTCTGTGGTACTGAGGGACCGATCCATCAAACGCTCATTTGCTTTATTCCACTGAAAGGGAATAAATACACTAACATTAATAACAGAACAGCTGGAGAAGTTATTTACCGAAGGGCCAAACAAATAAACAAACATACTGCAAAAGAAACTTCAGCTTCAGCTGATAAAACTAAGCATGTAGCTTTGGACAGCGGTGCTTTGAGGTTTTTCCAGTGTTACTGTAATTGTGGCAAAATGGTCTTCAGAGTTAGACCGTAGATTGTTATCAGTCAGTGGTGTGTTCTCAGTAAAGTCTGTGGGACTTTTTTTGGCTTCGCCTTGTTTCCTGTGAACTTCACTGAGCCGTTTATGCATCTCAGGTATTTTCCAGTGAAACAATTATTGGTCTCGCTCTTTTTACAGCCGAGTGCAAATATTTTGTTCTAATAAAGAATTCCAGCAAACAAACACGGAATGAATGTCAAAACAGTTCTATTCTCAACCAGCCAGTACAGAACATAGTTTGGTAGCTGGTTAAAAACATTGTGAATCAGGCCCAGCTCTGATTTGATATTTAGTAATACAGGTCAATAACTCCTGCATATTCTGTTTCCTCATTTGTAAGTCGCTTTGGATAAACGCCTCTGCTAAATGACTAAATGTAAATGTAATGTACAGCATGCAATGCCAAAATGCATGAAATATATATGATATAAATAAAATTAGAATGTTTTATATTGCATAAAAAAGAAAGACAGTATGAAGAAACTGGTACAGTAGGACACTGATTTCTTACATTATATTTGACTGCAGATTGTAACGACTGGACGATCTCAGTCAAGTATTACAGAGAGATGCAAAAGATGCAAATTGCAAAGAATTGTTTGCATATATGTCTTTCAGTTATTGGATCTTTTTCAGCTTTGACTTCAGGGTGGATCCTAATACAGTATACTGCATGCTTGCAGAACAGAAGCATAATATTTTAAGGAATATTTTAACACACGCTTAAAGACTGTAATTATGTAACGTTGTTGCTGGAACTAGTCTGACACAAATTACAGCATATGCTTTTAACTTAAACACTCATATCAGTGTCATCTGAAACAACACCAACCAGTGCTGCTCAATCAGACAGAGGACATGAAGTCTGAAATGCACATGTTCAGGATAAAAATGTGTTTGTTGTTTGTTGTTGTTTTATTTTTTTAGATCATAGATGTGTTTAATTGTAATGCTGAATGTAAACAATAGCAGCTTATCATTTTTTTTTTTTTTTGCCTTTGGTTCCAGATTCCACATCAATACAGCAGAACGCTGACACACTGGTTTCCAAGCATAGTACAGCTGTTTATTTAAACAAACCTCTAAAAAGATAACCCTCATCAAACACGTCTCAATCTAACCAAAGCCTAACTCTGATTCCCTAGTGACTGTGTAATGAAGCTTACAGCTGGTAATCAGCTAGTCTCGTGTCTGACTCTCATGATTAGCTGTCGTTGTCAAAGAGCCGCAGTATCAGTATCAGTACTGAGTGCTCTAATTACAGGAGCAGATAAGGACGTCATATATATATATACACACACATAAACCGATACACACGTTACTTTCATTTTCCCAGAATTAAATATTAGACATCACACTACAATATCAACCCCTCACAGTCTTCTAGCATCACAGTGGTAGAGTGAACTTGAAGAAGGTGATCGCTGGGATATGATAGTGTGAGTTTTTGGAAAAAAGAACATTTTCAGTATTCAAAAACCCAGAATGTTTTGTTCAAAGCAGTTATTGAATGTTTCAACCTTTGCCTCCATTGCTTCACTGAGTGGTTGTTCTCAGTTCATCTTGTTTGTAATTTCATCGTTCAGCCTGTCACACACAGTTTTTGTTTATTTGGACTGTCATCAGTAAATGTAAATGAGGCATCATCCCTAGTAAACAAGTAAGAATGAAGTGGTCCAGTAGGTAAACACTGATCAAAACAGCTAACAGAACTCGCCAAACAGTAACCAACAAGGAACTAAAGAAATCACAGACAGTACATACACAGCCATAGACTAAACGTGAAAGTCATTCTAATTATTAATAAAAAAATTCATCTGTTTTTATATTTTATTTCTTTATTTATACAAATTTACATGAATGACTGCTCAGTTGATCAGTTATTCAGATGATTATAGGATGGCACATATAGTTTACACATTGATCTACTAGTGGCAACCCAATGCAGTACCAAACATGACCAAAATGATCAAGAGCTGCAATAGTCCCAACAAGAAGAAAACTTGTTGTTGCTTGAAATAGGCTGAACAGGACAATTTTATTACAGTGTTGCTCAATAAGTCAAAGTTGTTGTTTCTTTATGTACTTATTTCGAATATCATTTATTTTCTCATGTGAATTTAGCACAGTTGTTCCCTGTAGTCCATGACCCAAATCAGACCTGCAGCCCGTTTCTGGGTCGTGGCACAGGAGACCCAGCACTGTTTTAAACGATCATGCTCTAGATTCCTAGGTGTTAAAAAATGAGGCTGAACCACAAAACCTTTACAAAAATGTAATGTTCTGCATTTTGGTTTATTTTGTCATGTTGTGGCTCAACTTTCTACCATTGTCATTATTCTGCTGCTGTTGTTCACTCGTCGATCACCAGAGGCCCTCAGTGGACCGTTTTTTCTCTGAGTGCCTCTCTGTTGGTTGTGTTGTGCTGTCTGTGTTTTGGTTCCCTATATGTCAGTTGTAATGTAAGCCCTGCTGGTCTAGCTGTTGTCAAGTCAAGTCAAGTTGAGCTTTATTGTCATTCTGCTACATGTGTGGACATGTAGTGGAACGAAATGTCGTGTCTCGCAGGACCACGGTGCTACATACTAGTTAAACATAAGATAAACATACAACAATGCAAGTATAGGAAAAACAATAGAGCTATACAACAGTTAACCATCTGACTATACATAGACTAGAAATGCTATAACTACTATACATAGTTGACTACACATACACAAACTGAGACTGTACAAAAACTTTACATACATACTGTACATGAAATTGTGCAAAAGAGATATTTGTACATGAAATTGTGCAAAGAAATATATTTTGTACATTAAAATGTGCAGAAGAGAGATTTGGGGGAAGCAGCGCATAGTGCAAAATTATTTTGTAGTGCAGTGCTCAAGTAAACATATATTATCTTATTGAGTCTTTGTAGCAGGGAGTGTTTACAGAAAGTGCCCAGTGTACATATAGTAGGATAATTGTGTTACTACAAGTGGTTCGTATAGCCCACTCACCTGTGTGTAGCACACTCAGAATTGCACTTAGGAAAATTGTCAGCAGTTTTAATGAGTTGGGGGTAAGGGGCTGAGGTGTTCATGGTTTCAGAGGGGGACAGGGAGATTGGAGTTAAGCGCTCTCACAGCCTGGGGGAAAAAGCTGTTGAGCAATCTGACAGTGAGCTTTGATACTCCGGTAACTTCTACCTGATGGCAGGAGCTGGAAGAGGTTGTGGGAGGGATGGGTTGAGTCCTTCGTGATGCTGGAATCCTTGCTGGAGCATCGTGCAAGGAAAATTTCCAGGATGGAGGGGAGAGGGGCACCGATGATCTTTGCGGCAGTGTTCACTGTCCGTTGTAGGGTCTTGCGGTCAGCAGCACTGCAGTTCCCATACCAGACAGTGATGCAGGTGGTCAGCACACTCTCAATGGTGCCCCTGTAGAAGGTGGTGAGGATGGGTGGAGGGAGACTTGCCCTTTTCAGCCGGCGGAGAAAGTGGAGGCGCTGTTGTCCCTTCTTGTTGAGTGACGTGACATTGGTGGTCCAGGTGAGGGTCTCTGTGATATTGCACCCCAGAATTTAATTTGCCGACTCTCTCACACAGTTGGGCAATGGGTAATTGATAGGGGGTGGTCAACAGGGTTTCTCTAGAGTCCATCACAACCTCCTTTATCTTCTCATTGAGGACAGGTTATTGGCTACACCATTCAGCCAGCTGTGCCACTTTCTCTGTGAGTAAGTTGTCGTTGTTGCTGATGAGGCCCTACCGTTGTGTACGTTGGTAGACATTGATGTGGTTGGAGCTGAGCTTGTGCAGGTACAGTGGTGGACGCGGCTGCTCAGTGAGTAGTGCTGGAGGTGTTGTGGCCAGAGCGCGGACTGACTGAGAATGTGCAATTAAAAAGTCCAGGATCCAATTGCAGAGGGAAGTGTTAAGGCCCAGCAGGTTTAGTTTGCTAGATGAGCTGTTGTGGGATTATTATGTGAATGCTGAGCTGGGTATTAGACATTCTAACATGAAATCTTTCTATTTCCAGGTGAGTAAGAGCTAGGTGGAGAGTGGTGGATATTGCATCGTCCGTGGAACGGTTTGGACGGTATGCAAACTGGAATGGGTCCAGCGTGTTTGTGAAATATTTAAACTCAAGCAATTTCCTGATCCCAATCGCCTCTCTCTTTCACCCTGATTCCAGTCAGTTCTATCACAAAAAAATGTGTAAAAAAAAACTTGCATATTTTAGACCACAGTGTATTTGTGTATACCAAAGCAGCTGAGTCCTTAGCCATCTTCAAGAAACGGCTACAAACACATCTTTACCATCTTTATTTACCCTCTGACTCTAGCACTCTCTATTCTAGTTTTATCTATTTGTTTTTTGTTTTGTTTTTTATTTATTTATTAAAAAAGAAGAAAACAAAAGAAAAAAACACTTGACCCTCTAACACTCTCTATTCTATTTCTATTCTAACTACTTGTTTTCTTTGTATTTATTATAAAAAAAAATCCTCTAACTCTAGCATTCCATATTCTTTTTTCTATTCTATCTACTTGTTTTCTTTTTATTTATTATATAAAAAACCGCTTGAGTACTGTGTTTGGCTAACTGAGACTTATAACATCTCTTGCATATCATTGCTCTTTTGTTGGTTTTGATTGCTTCTATTGTCCTCATTTCTAAGTTGCTTTGGATAAAAGCATCTGCTAAATGATTAAATGTATGTATGTGTATGTATATATATATATATATATATATATATATATACAGTGCCCTCCATAAGTATTGTAACAGTAAAGACAAAATTGCTCTGTTGGCTGTGGAATCAAGACATTTGCAAATATGATTAAAAGATGAATATGAGACAAAACTACAGAATGTCCTTTATTATTAGCCGTTTCAACATACATATTTCTGCAAATAAAAAGAACAGCCTTTTAGGTTATACCTCTTTGATGAGAGCATAAGTAAACAGGACAGTTGAACATAAGGCAGATATAAAAGATTCAAAAGCTGTTATTTAGTTGTGATCCACTTACTTTAATCCACCTTGTTGATCTAAAATATAAGACATCAGACTCTTGCTCTCATCTGAAAGACTTTCCCAGCCTTTAATGCGAGCTAGTCGTTGTGTGTTTGGAAATTTCTGCCTTTACTCTCTCCCAGCTGGGTCTGGCTGAATGGTTAAATCTGGAAGATTGACTTGGGCAATCTAAGACTTTCATTTTTCTTTAAAAAACATGACTCCTTAAACTAAACTGGCAGGTGCACAGTCACTGTCCTGATGCATTATGACCTTCCAATGAATCTGTTGGCATTTTCTTGATGTTAATGAGCGAAAGATGGTTTTGTACCCTTCCATTCATTCTGCTGCTGTGTCATGTGCATTGATCATCAGAAGTAAGTTGAGAGGGGCTGTTCAGAGACAGCCTTGCTATGCCATGACTTCCTGCCCTCCACAACATTTACAAATCAGCAGGCTGTGTCTTGGATCTTCCCGTTCCTTTTTTTCTCTCTTGCTTTTGCTTTCCCATCACTTCAGTCTAAGGTTCATCCACCTTCTCATGGGTCCATAAACGCAGTTTCCAAAACTCTTACAGTCAACTTTGCTTTTTTGCAAACTCTAATCTTGCCTCTCTATTTTTGGTGCTGGTCAGAGGCTTGCATCTTGCTGTGTAGCATCTGTAATTCTGTGTCAAAGTCTCCTGAGGACAGTAAATTGTCAGACCATCACCCCAGCTTTCTGGAAGTTGTTGGTGATTTTACAGACACATCTTTTAGGGGTCATTTTCACAGCTTTTATGATTTCTCTGTCATCAACTACTGTTGTTTTCTCAGCCGATCAGGTCGTTGTTGGTTGCTGGTGTCGCTAGTGGTTTCCAAACTCTTGATTTCTCCGTGCCCTTTGTTTTTGCTATGGCTCTAATTGACTTCCTCTTTTCTTTTAGCATCCAAATTGCTTGCTTTTCTCTCAAAGTCAGCTCCCTCATCTTCATCCTGGATTGTGTGTGTCATCATCGAATGCAAGATTAAGAATGCAGAAGTAATGGATATAACTGATACGACACATTCCCTGCTTTTAATATCTGAAAAATTAATGCAACAGGACACAGCTGATCACTTAGAAAGACCTGAAGACTGCATCATCCACTTATGCTCATCAGATAGAGGATAAAACTCTAAGTACTTTGAACACCTTTAAAATAAACATCTATGTATTGAATCACCCAATAATAAAATGTGACATTCTACAAGTTTATCTATATCTTACATCTTTTAATCATATTTGTAAATGTCTTGACTCCACAGCCAACAGAGCAATTTTGTCTTTACTGTTCCAGTACTTATGGAGGGCACTGTATATATATATATATATATATATATATAATTTAAATGTCGGAAAGAAGAAGAAGAAAGGAGAATCTTGTTTCATCATACTGAAGCATCTTCTCATAGCAAAGTGAAACTGCTGAAAAATACACTGGATAAATCTTTTGTCAGGCAGACATACAAAAGCTTGGTTAAAGTGAGAAAACAAAACAAAATGCAATGGCACTGGTTAAACGCATCTATCTAGTGCAACAACAACAGCGCATAAAGGGAAACTCAATCTTTCACATACTCCTGCTGTCCCATATGGTTATGACTGACTGTCTTCAGATGAACAAAAACATAATCCAGCTCCCTGGATATAATGGGACGTCCAAAACTGGTGTTTCAAAAGCTACACAAAGTGAACATGACGGAAACCCACATGACCCCTGCTGATGAATCAATGTCTTCTTAAGCGAAACAATAGGCATGTGTGAGAAACAAACAAATACTAGTATTTTAAACTCGACCGTCTCGTTCACTTTGTGTGGTATTTGAAGTGGTCCTGTACACTTGCATTATATGCAATACATTTTTTTGTTTGTGTTCATTTGAAGAAAGTTAGTCATAAACATCTGGGATGGTGTGAGGGCGAGGAAATGATGAGAGATTTTCATTTTTGGTGGAGAATCACTTTATCACAGCCACATGAGATGCAGAGGCCAGAAACATGAGACCGAACACAAGAATGTGAGTTGAATTCACTTTTTGAGTTGTCTGTTCAAAAACCTACAAACCTCACTGGTTCTCACACGTCAAGCACACGTTTGAGCTTCCGTTTACCATATGTAATGTGTGTAAGATAAAAATACAAATATGTAACGAGTAGTTTTCAAGTTGAAATAAAATTGTAAGGAGTAAAAAGTACTGCTTTTCTTCATAAATGTAATCAAGTAAAAGTATAAGTAGTCAGTTTAAATTGTGCTTAAAGTACAAATTGCCACAAAATAATACTTCATTATAGCAATCAAGTAAAATTTCTCAAGTATTTTACACCCCTGTGGTTGAGTAAACCAAACATCTTTACACTGAGTTTCAGAAAGCTTTCAGAGCCAGAAATACATTCTGAAAGCAGAGAGCAAAATCCAGCATGGAAACGACGCCAAGTGCCATATATCAGTGACTCTGAACTTACTGGCTGTGTTTATATAATCCAGTCTGCAATTGCAAAGGTAATACAACTGTCTTACTTCCTCAATAAACAATTACACATCAGAAAAATGTATACTCCCAATTATAAAGACTGAAGTGGTTTGGATCAGGAAACGCGTGCTTGGAAATGTGATCAGAATTGCTGTATAAAGTGCTTGTGTAGAAACGTAATAACATATTTAGGCTATAAGTCACGAATACCGATTTTTTAACATACTTTTAGGTGTTGCATTGAAGTTATCAAATGGGATACATAGGTTTATCATATCAATAACTGCTATTTTTTAACCGTGTGAAAGAGATTGACAATACGCTGGCAAAAGCAAACAGTGCATTCGACAGACTGTACAAAAGAGTCTGGAACAACCAGCACCTGAAGAAAAGTATGACTGTGTCCAGAACCATTGTACTGAACACCCTCCTGTACAGCGCAGAGTCGTGGCTCATCTACAATCACCACCTCCACACCAACCTCAACATCCGCTCCAATGATTTCATCACCAACACTGAAGTCTCTGAACACCAGCATCGAGACCACCTAGTTCTAGTTCTTTGTTTAAAACAGCCCCTAGACTGGTGAAAATGCTGTACCGGAGCAAAACAGACACTAATGCAAACAGAAAATTATAAATCATTACAAAGAAAACCTGAAGAAATCAAATGAGCTTTCAAAAGAGATTTAAAAACTCATTAAGAAGGTGCTGCTCTAAGTTTTACAGGCAAGCTATTGCACAATCTGGGCCTACCACTGAAAAAGCTCTATTCCCTCTGTGTTTCAGTCTTGAGCAAGGATCTATCAGTTTTGATCACCAGATCTCAAACGTTCAGGAGAGCTGTTTGGCACAGTAGTTCAGAGAGAGAATCAGATTAGTTTACAGCTGGATTATGTAAACATTTAGACACAAATAGGAAACTGTTCAAATCAATCCTAAACTGGACTGGCAGCTAATGAAGAGCTTGCAGAATTAGAGAGGTATGGTCATACCTTTCTTGAGAAATCTGGCAGCAGTGTTTTGAACTAATTGAAGATGAATGACCTGGGACTTGGAGATGCCGCAATACTAAGAATTACAATATTCCAGACAGGAGCTTATAAAAGCATGACTAACTCGAGTTTTTTTTTTTTCTTCTTCTTTTTTCAAACAAAATTGTTTAATTTTAGATAGTAGGCGGAGCTGATAAAAACTAGAAGCAACAACAGAGGAAATGTGTGTATCTAATGTTAGCCAGCTCGCTAAGAAAACACCAGGCTTCGGCACTCGCTGGAGATTGAAAACAGACAGACTTCCCAGCTCAATGTTATTGACCTCAGATTTGTTGGATGAGCCAAATCATCTCTGTCTTGGATTCATTCAAAGATAGAAAATATGGAAGCAAAATGATCTCATTAATAATTCACGCAAAAGACGCGATGCACACATGCATAACTCAATTCACATGCATGAGAAACAATTCACGTGCACGAAAAAAATATACATATTCACAAAAACCAATTCACGTGCACAAAATAAGAATATATATTCATAAAATACGTTTCACAAATGCAAAACACAATTCACAGATGTACAACTGTGTACAAAATCTTTGAATGTTTAAAAATCACGAGTGTGTCATGGCCTGTGAATGTGTGAATGGCCTTGGATGTGTGTGAGTATTTTTGAGACTTTCCTGGCAGCGAACTCCTCCCAAGCGAGTCACTCGTACTCTTTAGCCAATCAGATTTGAG
>JAFVLL020016357.1:0-25793 GCA_021397915.2 Tor tambroides
ACCTTGGTACTTTACCTTCGAAAGCAGCATGGGCAGAGCAACAATCAAGTGTTCAGTCAGTCTGTTCTTATCATCAATCTGTGTCTTCTTCTCTTTGGCAGTGAGCACCTGAGGGACGTGCAAAAGAACAACAGAGGCTTTAAACCTAGAGTCTATTATGTCTACAGTAAATACCAATTCCAAGACAACTTACTCTCTTTCCTGTTCCTCTGCCAACAGGCGGATGAGCTTCGGCTGCCTGTCTGATGGTACAGACCATGAGCTCGATCAGTGCGCTCTCATGCCGGTCTCCCAACACTACAACAAAACCCACAATCAGACAAGACTAATAAGCACCACAGAGACACATGCTAGTTTCATCCAGAGAGATCTGAAATAAATGTGGGTGGCTGTACCCTCTTCCCCCTGCACAGGGTCCTCCAGCAGGAGCTCGACCATGCAGTCCCAATCTTTCAGCAGATCCTGTGAGCTGTCCCACAAACTGTCCACCAGGTACGCCGCATGCTCGTGAAGCTACCATGCAAAAGGCAGTATGATGGTTAGATAAACAGCAATAACCAGTGTTGGGAAAATATTAGGAGCTAAGAATTGGCTGTCTTCTATGAAGCTGGAATTGTAATTAAATTGGCCAAATCCCACAGGAAGTTCAATAGGAATGACAGGATTGCATGCATACAAAGATTTCGAGGGAAAATGTAACTAAATAACTATGAATTATGATAATTGTGAATAACGCAGGATACATACACAAGATTCTGAACTGAATACAATTTATTAAATTAGGTTAAATTAAGCAAATTGTGAACCTGGACCACAAAACCAGCCATAAGGGTCAATTTTTTGAAATTGAGGTTTATACATCATCAAGTTGAATATATAAGCTTTCCATTGATGTATGGTTGGTTAGGATGGGACAATATTTGGCTGAGATACAACTATTTGAAAATCTGGAAACTGAGGCTGAAAAAAATCAAAATACTGAGAAAATCGCCTTTAAAATTGTTCAAATGAAGTTCTTAGCAATACATATTACTATGTGATAATTTTGACCCATACAATGTATTTTTGGCTATTGCTACAAACATACCCATGCTACTTGTGACTGGTTTTGTGGTCCAGGGTCACAATTAAGACAAAACAACTAACACAAAATGGATTTAAATAAAACCATCAAAATGGATTTTAATTTGTACCACAAAATGTTCATCGCATTATTATCAATAGCTTATTTAAACTAATCAAATAAAATTAAACTGAATAAAAGTGCATAATAAAAATATAAACTGAAAAATTAATCAATTAAATAAATACCGACAAACAAATTTGCTGTACGTTAGAACTAAGACAATAAATGATTCATCATGGTCTGTAAAAGAAAAGTTAATTTCTTAAGGTTTTTTTCTAAAATATTTATTATGAATATAATTTAATGTTTAGAAATACCCCATGTGTTGAGGGAATGTGAAAAATGCTTAATAGGCAAGTCACAACAGCAGTTTGAATTTATTCCATTTTAATTCTCCTTTCTTGAATTTCAAATTGGATTACAATTTTGTATCCTGTTTGCTAAACCAATTTGATTTTAATTTTAAATTTCTTGGCACCCATCCCTGTTTATAACATTCTCAGTGAAACGATGAGCTAATAAATAAATGCTTGGTGAATAAAGGCTGAGACCTGTGTATAAAACCATCTCACCTCACTCTCCAAGAAGAAAAGCACTAGCATTCTTATAAGGTTTCCATTAGGGCTGTTTCGGCCTCGTCTTTTCGCCAAAGCCTCCTCAGCCTGAGGGTCATGCCTGCTAAACAACCTGCAGCCAGACAAAACCAACTGATCAAAACATTTGAGGTGTTTGATGCGCTTTCATCATGTTTAAGAGAGTGAAACGTGGCTGTCAAAAACACATTCATCATCTCACTTTCTATGAAGGAACTCTCCAGCTGCCACAGCAACAGGACGATGAGCTGAATACACTAGATGGTAGACGTTCTCACAGTCTTCATTAGATAGAGCATCCTCACTACCACTACAGGAGAAAAAAAAAAAGACAGATGAGAGATTTAAGGATGTAGAAAGACCTGAGAGATGAAATAAAGAGTCATACAAGAGAAATCTTAAAAGAAACACAGGAGAGGCTATGTAAGGAACTTTTCTTACTAGTTCTAAAACTAGTATTATATATTTATATTATTAGAATTCTATTATATAATAACAATTACATTACTATATTATTGTGCAAAAAAATACCTACTACATTTATAGTACCTAACACTACAATACTATTGTTTGAAATGTTTAATACACTCTCTACTTCAAAAATTAAATTAATTTATATTAAATTTTATATTACACATATATATATATATATATATATATATATATATATATATATATATATATATATATATATATAATTATTATTTTTTTTTTAAATATAGAGATTAAAAGATTTTTAAAAATTAAAAATATATAACAATAATATATCATAATATAATATTTAACAGCCACAGAGTCAAAGAATCTCAAAAAATACTTACTGCAGAATCAAAGTGACAAGTCGTATGGCCTCTACTGCCACATCATACTCTTTATCCAGCGTCATGGACACAATACGGTCCTGAGAGAAAGGAAGTGACATCATAATGTTTCCAAACTGATGTCTACAGTACATTTTGAACATTGTAATAAACGTATGGAGAGATATAATAAAAGCTGTCATAGAGTATTCAGAATAGGGATGCAGCAATTAACCGGTTCCGCAAAACCGAGTGTTTCTGTTGCACGGATCAGAACTGTTGCAGCTTGCGCAAAAACGAAAACAAAGTTACACTAGTGGTGCACCAGCTTAAAATGACGTGCTTATCAGAGACATGGAGGCTACTACAAGCATTAGATTAGTGACAGAGGGACTAAACAGCGAAGCTTTATTTCCACCAGAGAAATGCCTGTCGATAGTGTGGGACCATTTTGGGTACACTAAGAATGACCAGGGTGTCATTTAAATATTGCCGTAAAAAAACTGCTGCTAAAGAGCGAATACATAAGGGATAATGTATGGCTAATTGTACATTGAATGATTTTAATGCACGACGTGAAGGCAAGAACCATCTGACGCGAAGCTACGGCTCGTTAGCTCAGCATTCTCCTAGCTTCAGATCAGAGAGAGATGAAATAGTGCGGTAAGATCACATTTATTTGAATTAATTATAACATTTAGCTACTTGAATTAATTATTCGATCAAGAGAGAGAGAGAGAGAAGGAGAGAGAGGTGACAGTTGCCTGTGTGAAGTAGCCTACCTGCGTCTGTATCTCTCCAGTAGGCTATTTAATCTATTTTATTAATAAAAGTCGCGGGGCAGCGTTCTCAAGAAGTTTGTGTCCTCCTGAATGTTTGTATGCGTGCGCAGCGCGATATCCAATATCACAAACCCAAACAATAGACATGATTTTTTTCAGGGTAAAATCATATGAATTATTATAAAGATTATTAAAATGAATACGTATGGATGACAGTTGATTACAATTGATAATATTTCAATTATTTCCATCATTAGTAACAGTTTCCCCTGTGGGATAAATAGTTAATATTAGTCGTATAATAATAATACTTCATTAACTTTATTTACTATCCCTGTTGTAGTATTATTCATAAGTATAAACCAACAACATTTTTTTTTTTCACCATGTTTCCAAATTCTCTACCCCAGGTCCAAAAGAAATGTAAAGAATGTATAAACTGAAAACATTAAATACTTTTGTGATCTATTTCCATTTCTTATTTTCAAAAGAGAAATACTGTCATGGATGTTTACAGAGCAGAGATCACCTTTTTTTAATCCTAATGGGAGAGATGGACTTTTGTTTATTATTATTTTGTGCTGTATTGTTGGTTACTGTGTTATTTCTGTTTCAAAAGCCAGCAATAAATAACACTTTAACATCTAAAGAGTGTTCATGTGATTTTATACATCAGTAATGTTGGGAAATGAATAAATGCATAATAATCGTCATAATCGTAAAATCGTGATTATTCCTCAGACAATAATCGTACCAGCAAAATCTATAATCGTTGCATCCCTAATTCAGAACTGTGCATATATATGTTACCTTAAAACGATTGGTGAAGAGCTCAAGTTTGGGGAAAAGCTCTCTGTTGGTGTAGAGGGTCTGAAGGGCCTTTAGACATTTGAGTCGAACTTCACCTTGCTGTAAAGGATTACATTTTACAAAATTTTATATATGTAGATTAACAATGCTTAACATGACAAAATGTTAAATTATATATACTAGATTATGTTACTGATAACTAGCACATACAGAGAAACATAAACACTTACTCTGTCATGTAGTGTCCAGCCGACATACTTCAAGTAACTGTCATTGAGAAAAGCATCACTGTATAACTTCATCCAAACGCCAATCTCTTCTATACAAATAGCTCTGATTTCCGCTATGGCATCTCTGAAAGAAATCAAGAGAACACAATATGAAATCCACAGGATTATGAAACATATAGACTAACTGATTTTATTTGTTATTGGATAAGGTTTTTTTTTTTTTTTTTAAATCAAAAACTCTGACATTGAAAGTCCTGCTATTTGTATGCCACTCACCTGTAACGGTGAACAAAAATACCCTTGAAGATTGAGTTCATCATATTCTCAATCTCATCTTGGTTTTCTTGGAGCTAGAAGATGAAATAAACAAGAAAACACATTGAAAATCGAATTCATGAGACAGTAGACCAAAACGTGGAAGAAAAGGAAACCATCCCACCTCTTTCCTCTTCTCTAGGAGCAGTTCCAGCTTCTCGTTGGCTCTTTTCCCTGCGACCTTATTCCGTTCGGCCTCATACTGCCTCTGTGTGTTATCCTGATTGATGCTCAGGTTCAGAGCAACATTTACCAGTGCTGTCATCAGTTTCATTGCTGCAGCAGAAACAAGACACATGGCAGAAATGAATTACTCAACTGCAGTATGGGGTATAACTTGAAGGTCAATGTTGAAGGACTGACCTGCCAGCGTGCTGGTGTGTCTAAAGGCTCGGACCTGTGAATCTGAGAGCCCAGTGAGCAGAGAAATGACGGTGTCCATCATGTATTCGTCATAGATGATGCTGTATTGGCACTGACGGATCAGAACCATGATGAACTCGCAAAAGTTATATCGGAATTTCTTCCACTGCGGCCCTGCCATTGTGAGAGGGTAGTCGCCACTGTCCTGGATTAGATGAGCAGAGAAATTCATTAATTCATTAACATTTTAGAATTCAAGTAGAAAACATATAATCAAAAATAACAACAAACCTCATCAAACTCCTCTGTCATCTTTCTGATAATTTCAGCATTCTGCATGTTCCTGAACATCTCAATCCTTACAGTGCCTGTGATAGTTTTTGAAATAAATGAATACTTTTAGTCAGCAAGTATGCACTAAATTGATCAAAAGTGACATTAAAGGCTTTTATAATGATACAAAAAACATCAAATAAATGCTGTTCTTTTGAACTTTCTATTTATCAAAGAATCCTGAAAAATGGATTCCACAAAAAAAAAAATTAAGTGGTACAACTGTTTTCAAACACTGATTATATTAAAAAAAGGTTTCTTGAGCACCAAATCAGCATATTAGAATGATTTCTGAAGGATCATATGACATTAAAGCCTGGAGTAATTGCCATCACAGAAATAAACTCAATTTTAAAATATAGAAAATAGAACATTTTAAAAACTGCAATAATATTTGACAATATTGCTGTTTTACTGTATTTTTAATAAAAAAATACACCATTTGATAAAATGATAAAAAAATGAAAAATTTACCAATCTCAAACTTTTAAATGGTAGAGTAACTGCAGATTCCTATTCCTATTTAAATCAATTTTAATTAATGATGATTCTCAAAGCATCTAACTTTTTCATTAAGCATATGAGCTTGGTGATTTAAGGGGCTAGTTGCCAAATCTTGTTTTCTGTGGCTGTACACAGGAATCAGGTGATCAGTTGATTGGGGTTCCTCTGTAAATACACGTATTACCGTATTATTAATATAGATGTTAAATATGTTGATGCAATTTAATGTAATTAATTCAAATGTAATTTAATTTAAAATTGCTTTGATACACAGTCATTTGAGAAAATCATGATGCATTAATATATTTTTCTCCCCAACCCTAATTCCTATGATTGCAATTGACCATAATTCATAGTTAAAAAAAAAAAAGCAACTTTGGAACTGTACTGAGAAATAAATGAGATAAATTACCTTTACAGCCAGAACAGTGAATGAAAAAGTTGATTAGATCTAGGAGTGCAAGGTCTCTGTCTTGCTTGTAAGATTCAATCCAGTCATCAATGACGGACTGGAAACAAACGCAAAGAAAAACAACAGTCACTTAGCACAATTCCATCTCAAATAGACAGAAAGACACTTGACGTGTTGTGTCTTACCTGCATGGCACTTTTGCCTTGTTTGACCACCTCAAACAGAGTGCTGGGGTCTGAGCCCTCTCCATTCTGATGGGCCACTCCATTCGGCCTCCTCCCGCCTTTATCAACCGGAGACCTTCTAGCCTTCTTACTGGCCGCCTGGCAGAAAAAAGAAAAAAAAAAAGAGAGAGATCAGGAAGTGTGGCTGACAGCATTCATTTAGGGTTAAAATGAATGCAATCAGTTGATCAGCTCAGCAGTGGTGGTCTTACTCCTTGTTTTCCAGGCCTGCCTCTCTTTTTCTTGCCCTTTCCTTCCACAGAGTCATCCAGCTCACTAACACTCATGCTCAGACTCACAGTGTCGCCCTGCCCGTCATTTGACGAGTCCCTGCACAGAGTAATGCAAATGTTTATTAACATTTTTGTGCACATTTATATTACCACCCATTTTAAAGTGTTTTACTTACTGCAACACAGGAAAGTCTGAGTTGATCATGTTGTGCCTTCTGACAAAACTAGGAGACTTCAAAAGATGAATCACCCAGTGATGGCGTGAATGTGTTTGCAATTCTTCAGTTCAGGCCCAGAATGCTTCAGACCACATAACCTGAGAATTGAGAGAAAACAGAAACTCAGATCAGGATGATACGAAGCATAATTAGGTGCAGATAAAAGCTTAATGTGCAGTAAAGTGTACATAATATGAAATAAGCAGCTTGGCCATTTATTATTATTATTTTTTTTTTTTACATTTTTTATAAATAAATAAATATATATATATACACATATATATATATATATATATATATATTTAATTTTATATAAAATAAAAGGGGGGAAAAAAATGTATACATAAAAATAAAACAAAGTGCCAGAATAAAAAAATAGTAACATCACATAGCCACTAGGGACAGCATGACCCATGATTTTCAATAAAATATAATCCAAGATCAAAAAATATGCAACAACTCAAAATGCAATCATAATGAGTACTTGTTTATTACAGCAAAACAACATTTGACTTAATCACTTGTACTTGAGGCAAAAAAATTATATTACATTTGACAAAAGAAACACTGCCATTAGGGGGCATCCCAAGCATGGCTTTTCCCTGTTGCTGTGGAAACAGCAGAAACAGAGGCAGATAGGATGGCTAAACACATTTATGTCAAGTGGAGATGGGATGTATACGGATCTAAATTAGATCAGACAATATCTGTGCTATTAGATAATATGAAAAGCAAATATTTCCATCTCTGACCGATTTAGAAAATGCACTTGGATGCATCTTCACACATGATTTGATCTTAACCAACACAAGATGGCTCCCCACCCCCAGAGGAGACTTTCCACACTGTAGTAATAGATGTTTCTGTGGATACTGAGGATTCAAAAGGCTTGAATCGCCGCACATAAGCGTGAAACAGACATATGGATGAAGCTCAACAGGAATGCAGGGTGGAATTCCCTACATACAGGGTTTTCAAGACCAAACTGCTGTCAGATGTTATTCTAAGTGGACATAAGGAGAAAATAAAACCTCTTACTTTGCATTACGCTCCCCCTCCCCCATACAGATTTGGATATCTCAGTAAATATGGCCCAGGCCGAAACTCTGGGCTTGTGCTACGCAGATTTGTCAAACTCAACAGCTGACCGTTACATAATCACACCAGAGATGGGCAGCAGACACATAAGACAAACAAATACTGAATAAAATAACGCTATTCATGCACAAATAGCTGTAATTTAGCAGTTTCTCTCTGATGAGTAAGTGTTAAGTGTAGTATGTACTGAGGGCAGAGCTCAGGAAAGAAAATGTAATTTACACCTCAGCAGTAGAGGCTGGTGACAGTGAAGAGAGCTGAATCCTTTTGGGAATACTAGAATATGAATGTCAGTGTCAGCAATATACAATGGAGGAACATTCACCAGTTCAATGGCTCATGGTAAAAAAAGATCATTCATTTGAAACGATTCTCCACTTCAACTATGAGCAACCAATCTGCAACAAACCTCCAGTCTTATGGTATTTAAAGGTGCAGTGTGGAATATTTGTAGTATTATAAGAACTAAACGAAACAATTTTTCCAAACCCGCTATTATTATTACCAAACAGGTTAACCCACTCTAAACTCACACAACCAAATGTCCTTTTAACACAAGTCAGTCATTTTTCACCCCTACGTGGCTTTTACCAGTCATACAAGTACATTTCCTGTTTTTCAGATAAAAATAGACGAAAACGTCCAAAACTAATATCAGTTTTAGTTTCAGTTTATCAAAACAACAACAACAACAACAACAGCAACATACAATGTCTCTGTGAAAAGGGCATTTGGTTGTTTTAACCTGCATACTCTATCTACCATTTTTTAATATTTCTATCATCATCATCTCCTCTTCATATAATGCCGCAGAATCCCTCAGATTTCAGTTACAAATATCAAGAATATTATAGAATGTCAAGTTATTGTAGAAACAATCAGAAACGATTCATTAATTCTGAACTGATTATTCAGCAAGAGCGTCCAATAACAGTGGGGTTATAAATAGATGTTCGGCTAGTCATGTGATCTGCAACTGACGGCTCTCATGAAGCGACCTGCTGCATGATAAATAAAACCGTATTTATTAGGCTATTTCATCTCGTGTAGGTGTTTGTCAAAAGTACTTTTTTTTTTTTTTTTGCTTATTTACTGAGGAGAAAAATAAGAAATCATAAGAAAAAACCATAAGATAAGAATAAACATAAGAAAACTCATTTACCTGCAAGAAACATGCACTGCTTTTCTATTCAAAACATAAACTGAAAAGACATACAAGAGATCAAATAGTGGTCAAGATTAAATGGTTCTCACGGTGAGGTCAAATTTGAAAAAGAAGTGTGGATGTGGCCAGTAATGGCATTACACAGAACAACCCCTGAAAGCAACTCAATGGATCAGTGAATGTGCTAATGGGCCTGCAGCTTCTCATCGAGCTGGTAGAGCAAGCAGCACAGATTCATTAGAGTCTGGGGACACACTATTAAATGGTTTGCACTGTATGATGACAGTCAAATGAGGCTATTCCTGGCACTGGCTGGGTAAGATGCTTTTAAATCAGACCAATTATGTCCCTTTCCTTGCATCCAATAACTGGCTATTTTCAAGTTTGTGCACAACAAATTTCTTTCAAATCACTCTGGGCACTTAGTTGAATTAGTAATGGGGTTAAATGTGGAAAAGACACTCTGAATCTCAGAATGCCTCAGTTTGGCTTACATCAGACCAAACTGCCCATTCTGAGTGCACAAACCTCTGATAGCTGTATCTGATGTTTAGCTTTGATGGTTTTGCTCGATGAAGAGTACCTTCATGCTTATGTTACATAATGACTTTCTAGTTCATCTCTTACTGCTAAAACATATCATCTTTAAGCAGGCAAACATCACTAGAATAGATTCAATTAAAGTGGTTGCACAGAAAAAAATGCTTTCAGAAGCACAGTTAAAGTACACAACTAACAACGACATGGAGTTGTGGAACAGATTTCAACCTCGCTCACTGACTCAATTAAAACAGCTAAGAAAATGTGAAAATGAAAGATTTTTTTTGTTTAAATTCAAGTTCTCATCAGACGCAAAGATATGTCACAGTTACAAAACTGTAACAATAGTTACAATTTATATCAGTTGTATAACTACTTCATTTACTTACTTGTTAGTACATTAACATTTCTTTCTGTAGCTAAACTCATAGCAGTAACAATGTAAATCAATCCTCACTGCTAATATGTACAGCATTAATGCACTAGCTTTGCATTAAAGTGTCTGCCAAATTTCCTAATCATAACCACACAAACTTATTCACAAAACAAAAATCCTTATGTGCACCATTCCCTCTTTCCTAGAAATTATTTATCCTGGTGTCAGAAAAACACTGTATGTCTACTATCTGAGATCAAATGTTTATCTATACATCTACCTTAGTCCATACGTGGGCTGGTTTAGAAGTGAATATTGTTTATTCAGATTGTACGAGAGTGGAATTATATCTCCCTTCATCTGTTCATCTCATAAACACTCGCACTAAGGACAGACAGCAGTCTCTAATGATCTGTGAAACACTCAAAATAGCTTGACAATTGCCCTGAGAGACTGTGAGAAAAGCAGCGTTCGCTCTCGCTTTGTCTCGCAGACACTCGCTCCCATCTCAGGTTTGAAGGAAAACTCAATGTTTTATAGATCAAAATCTGTCTTAAGACATCAGCATAATCAAGGTCTTTTCAAGCAAATGGGCCGCAGGGAGAGGCATCACCAACACTGACTTTCTAAATAATGTAATTTCACGTGGCTTGTCAATGAGGAATTCAGCCTTTAGCTAAATAACATAAAAAAGATCTTGTAGATAAATTTAACATTGTTTCTTTAACTGCTAACACTCTCCCTACTAAACTTGCTCACATTTACACTGTTTTTAACACTGAAATAGCTTGAATTACCAGGCCTACATACAATTAGTGCCCATAGAACTAGAACAGCTGTTACTCAAAGTTCTAAACATTTCCTGCCACTTGAATGTTTATTTATTACATATTTTGGAAACCAATATGAGCGCAGTACACTTAGTTCTGTTTAACAATTTTATTCACCCAAAATCAGCTTATAAAATGCAGAAAAAGTAATTAACTAAATAGAAAGCAATGGAAAATTATTACATTATTCAAACTACATCGTTACTTATTACAATTAAATATGCAAAAAATGATCATTTGCAAATAAACTTTGATGAAATCTGACAATGGGTGTTTTAGACTATGATCTTTCTGTTATTGACAGATTTAGCTTGACTAAGCTCAGATTCAGAGAAAACAGAATATGATATTTAACCTTTTATTAAACTTGTAAGCATTTTTCTTAGTTTTTAAGGGTTAAAGGGACAGTTCATTTTTTACTCACCCTCACATCATTCCAAACCTGCATGACTTTCTCAAAATAACTTCTTTTGTGTTCCACAGAAGGTAGGTAGGTTTTGGAACAACATGAGAGTGAGTAAATGATGAATGAATTTTCAAAAATATTCTGGTGAACTAACCCTTTATTGTGTCTTGCCTTTTTAGGGTATACGGTCAATTATAAAAAGCACAGTAAATTACTATACTACTACTATACTAAAAAAATATAGATAGTCACAACAATGTTTGCGTTTATGTAAAGTTGTACCACAGAGCAAAACCATCCAGGTTCCATCCAGGTTTATACTGCAAGCAAGTCTATTATTTAAACATAAACATTTAATATACTTGTCATAAACATACATACATGTATACACCCATTCAAACCTATGCTGTCTGAAGGATCTCACAAATATTAAAAGGCCATTCACAGCACTATTCATAAAACTGCTTAGAAAAAAAAAAAATCCACATCCACTTCTGTAATTAAAACTATTCATTCATCCCACAGGTGATGTGATTTTTCTTATCTCTTAAAGCAACATCCATTGATCTTAGTAACACAGCCAATAAAATTCCAGGATAAGAGCATATGACCGACAGTGAGGGTGTTTCCATGGCAACAACGGCCTCCTGGAATACATGTCACGCATCTAAATTGCTTGCCAAAAACACCCGTACTCAGGAGAGGGCATAATACTACAACAGAAAGGTGAAGTCATGCTAGTTTAATATTAATATGACTATCTGGGCATCATTTATTCCAATAAACATCTGTTTCAAGAAGGTTAGCTCTTGAAACAAAGCTTCTGAAAATATTCCTTGGTAAAATAACCATATAAAACAACAAATGCAATGCATATTTGTGTATCTAAGCATAAGACGCATATACAGACACACAGATACACAAACACTAAATAATGCAAAAAAGATGAATGACCAAACTAGAAAGGTGATATCTTTGCTTGTATAATGCACTAAGGAGAGCTTTTTCCTCTCTGTATGTGGTTCTCCAGAGGGACAAAGCCAAGGACACCAATTGCAGTGGTCCTTAATAATATTTCTGCCTTACAGTTCACTCTATAAAGGTGAGAGATAATGAAATCAGCACATTTGAGATGAGGCCTGCCAAGGAGTTGGTTTAAAACAAACTCCATTAAGTAAAAAGACTCCATTTTTTTAAATCCCACATTTAAGTTAGCTATGATGTACTTAAAGCTGGGATTTAGGTTTTGTTTTTAAGTCTATAATAAGTCCTCCAGGGATGAACCCTAGTCTATTGTGAAATCAACCACTTCACACTTTACACAAAGCCTCCCTCACCTATGCCAAGATGTATAGATAGAATTACAAACCACAGACTTCATTTGATGTATTTAAAAAGCCATCAGATTCCTGGCAACAGTACAAACAGAAACACTTACATGCAATAAGACTAATGTACTTCTAAAGTAAATCCAATAATATCTTTACAAATATGACTCTAACCCTCTGAGATTGATTACTCTTTCAGATATTTAAACATTTAGTTACAAACAAGTAACAGCTTTACTGTTTTAGCAAGAATGTGTGAGGCATGTAGACAGACTATATATATTGAACACTAAAGCGTCCAAAGCCATTTATATTAATGTGGGTTTCTTCAATCAGCACAAATCCCATCTAAAATCCTCATCACAATAGATCAAAGTGGTTTGCATGATACTATAAGTTGTTGAACTTGAGCAATTCTAATGTTATACTATTACTCATGTCTGCCATAATTTAATAAGAGTAAATAGAAAGTGTATGTACAAACCAAATAGAGTTGATGACTAAGGATAGGTTGCTCTCACTTTGGCCAATACATTTCCAAAAGCGTTTTTTTTAGTTGATTACAGCATAAGGACTTTTAAATCTTTCAAAAACAGATTGATTAGCAAATGCATCATTCAGACCAATTGTGAACCAGAAATTCAAATTCACCAAAAATAACAATTTGGTCACAAATGTGCAAATCTTACTCTACCTAGGGGAAATTTCTAGCATACTAAACTTTTAAGATTTCATGAATTACATTCATTCCTATGATTTCTAGGCATGGAAAACAATTTTAATTTTAATATTTCCTTGCTATTTCCATTTTATATTTTGTGTGGAATATTCCATGTTAACCAATGTAAGATATACAACCTGTACAAACAAACAATACATATTTAAGTAATACAGCATTCAACCGAGGCAAACAATTTCTTCTCATCTCTTAACTTAAGAGCACTTGATGCACTGACAAAATCCTCTCTCATTTTATAAATAAATAAGCCACATTTCCTCAAAAAGCATTGTATGGTTCAGTGCTGAATCAACACTCAGAAAGTGCACAAACAACATTTGGATATCGCTTTTTCAGTTCCAGGATTAGAATTTACAGACACCTGCCAACATCTCACCTCAAAAAGCAGTATAATCTAAAACAAATGATGTGTGTACTTTACTGCATTGGAATATAAATAGAAACTTGATTGATGGATCAACATGAGCTTTCAAATGATGTCAATGTATTCATTCAGTCTGGACAGAGGAACCGACTGTCTGTGACAACTTGGTTAGCAAATAGATTATTAATTAGATTAGATTTTACAAACACAGAATGAAGCAAGCTAAAGGACTCATTTGGTTTCCAAGTGATCAATGAGCATGTTGTTCAAGAAGTTATAAGCAACCATAACGTTTTTTGTCAGAATGAATATAAAAAATATTTATTTATGATTTAACGCCATGTCAGCAACAGTGGCTATATTCATGGCAAGAAGAAACATTTAAATTCCACAATTCAGTCGTATATAATATAAAAAAAATATTGCACCTGAAAGTGTTTCATTGCTCAGTTTAGTGATCAAATACCAGATATAGTGCTTGAACTAGCCTGAACTATGTAAGTACTGTCTAAACTCCTCTGCTCAAAAAACAAACCTTCATGAAGTAACTACCGGCTAAATTTGGACATCAATGTTTTTAAAGTGAGTAAGGAAAAACAATAATTGAACTTTGAATGATTCAAAATACGTAAGTAACACTCCACACATTTTTCCTCTCAGATGTTTTACGCTAGTTAGTTAACCAAGTTGTGTACGTTTCGGACCAAAAAGTTGAGCTGTTTATCTTTTAGTAACCCAAATTACTTAACCAACACCAACCTCCATCCTTTAAGTCTGTAAATACGGCATATTATTGGTGACAACTCGGGGAAGTGTAGGAAACTTGGCAGCAAGTACACAAACCAGACGTTACATTTCAAACGAGCAGCGCGAGCCGAACTAGAGCATATAAGAGAACAACAGCAGTTCGCGCGCTGGCTGACTGACTGACTGTCTGTCCGCTTGCATGGCGGCAGGAAGACATGTAATGTCACACTCGTCCCTGCAATAACACACCGAAACACATGCACCTCAGCTTATTAAGATAATATAACCACGAGTGAAATGGAAGACAGTGCCACCAAGGACAGGGGGCATTCATATACATATACATATACATACACATACACATACACATACACACACACACACACACACACACACTGTCCTTCGAGAATTGATCCCATCCCCCCTGCACGCTCTCTCTCTCACACACACACACACACACACACACACACACACACACACACATTATATATATATATATATATATATATATATATATATAAATATATATATACACACACACACATACATACATACATATATATATATATATATATACACACACACACACACTCCCTCTTGCATGTCCTCCATCTTTAATGCAAGCTCGATTTACGCAGTGAACGCGCGCCCCACGGAAAGATTCAGACTCAATTGTTGCAAAACTCGTACAAACTCACCTCAACCACTCAAAGGGGTCCTCCGGGACACGCGTCAGTAATAATTGGCGCGATTAATTGACCAAATAGTTTATGTTTTTATATTGTAAATTAGACCTGAAGCAGAACCGCGCCTTTCCTGAGAGAAGCAATCCTAAACTGCCATCTGGCGGCTTTTACCGCAACGAAATGGCGCGATGGGAGACTGATCTGAGGTCGCCTCCTGGTGGACAGAGGATATTTTTACACAAAGCAAAAATAAAAGCCTTGTTTGGAAGAGATAAAGTTTGTTGTGCTGAGATCGTAGATGGGTCGTTTTTTCGCAAAGGTTGCCTTTTGTGTCCCTCATGATCATATGTGTTACTGTAGGCATTTTTATAAGAACATCAATAAAAATACAGTAACTATGTTTTTCGTCGTTTTCTAAATGAAAATCCTCTTTGGCCTGTGCCCAGACTTTTCTTTTTATTTTCAATTGTGTATATTTAAATATATACATAAATAAATAAATAAATCTTGCATTCCCCACCTCTCTCTATATATTTTGAGATTATATTATAGGTATAATAATTTTATTGAAATGGTGGCTGATTTTTTTTCTTTGAGTACAGTTAAATGTATTGCATTGTAACACTTTTAGAAATTCTTTTTATTTTTGGGAACATTTCAAAGAATGCTTATACACAAATAAAAATACAAATTATTAATGCAAATTATAATTGTATTAAAAATACAAAAACTAAAATATTGTTTAAATTTTGAACTGCTTTAGGAATATTAGATATTTTTAAGTTTAAACACATTTACATGTACTGTCACCTTTCAAGTCAAGTCAGGTTTATTTATACAGCGCTTTATACAATACAGATTGTGTCAAAGCAACTTTACTGTGTTAAACAGGAAAATAGTGTGTCGATAATGCAAGAGGACAATAGTAAACAGTATGGTTACACTTTATTTTAAGGTGTCCTTATTACAGTGTAATTATATATTTAAGTCACACATATTAATTATCTACATGTACTTACTATATGGTTAGGGTTAGGATTAGGGTTTGGCTTAGGGTTACTTGCATGTAATTATGCATCATTTATTGCTATTATAATAAGTACGAGTAACATATGGAACAAGGACACCTTAAAATAAAGTGTCACCAATGATTTTTATATCAGTGCTTTTCAACTGATTGGTCATGACCGAAAAAGGGTCTGTTTTCAATATTGAGGGCACAGAAAAACATGCATTTCTTCTATTTATGTCAAATGCAAATCATATTATCTAAGCATCAAACAACATTTGGCAACATTTGGCTCTCACACTGCACATAGATCTTTATCTGATGGCTTACAGGTCATTATTGTGTCTGTAGAGCCATTAAACCCATGCTAAACATAGATAAGCCTAGAATAGAATATTACGAAATAGCCTATAGAAATGTTCTATGACATATTTAAAAGCTTTTATCTTTTTCCTGGTTACCACTCATCTCTCGCTATTACACCTTTGTTCAGTCTGTCAAGACATTACTGAGATGGTGGATAGGTTGTAAAAAGATGTGTCATTTTTATTAATGACTGTTCTTATACATTTTAATTCTTGGACTAAGAAGGTTTGAGAACAACAGCACATTTATAAGAGATCAGAAATACTTTTTGGCCGTTATCAGTATCCGTAGTCTATCTCAACCAACCGAAAAATCTTGCAGATGAAACGGAAGCACAGAATCTTTTATTACAAGCCAGACCATCCACTCACACACACGAGTCACACGCTGCTCAGTGAAGATCCTGATTGGCTACATTCCTTATCAGATGTAGCGCTACCAGTGCTGCCACCTTTACCAAAACATCAACATCATTTAATACATTTAAACACATTTACATATATTATGCACCAACATAATTTACATAAGTGTTAAAAAAAAAGGGACTGCTGTGATGAGGTCATGCACAAGTAATTAAAATAAATAAAACGCTACTGCTTACACAAAATGCAATCACTCGCTTTAAATTTAAGCACCTTATGCCTTCATGCGATACAATAACTACCAAAAAGCGTTTAGCTTTTTAATTTTATCCCCGTTTATGGACGTCAGAGCACTCGCAATTCGTTGTCTTATAGCGCCCCTATCGACAGCGTTCATTGAACTGCAGCCAAACACAGTTGTTGAGTTATTGAAAGGGCCGCAGTGGAGAGTGGGCGGGCTAGTCAATAAAGCGGCTCTGGGCGGGAGTTCGTGGTGCGGTTTGGCCGAGAGAGTGAAGCTCAACTCCGGACACAAATACACGGGGAGGGAAGAGGCGTGTGGCTCAGTTCCTTATCATATCCCAGTTTAACTAGCACGTACAGTTATAGTTAGTCGCGTTTCTCGCACTGAGACTCAAGCCGTTTTGAAGAATAACACACATTCACTCTCGTGTTGTTACCATCTCGACAACAAACGTTAGCCAGTCACTTAAACATCACCAAACAGACCTTTAAAGTTCACTATCAGGCCTGATACCGAGGAGCTGGTGGTATTTGGAGGCTGTTGAACGTTTTGTGGTGGTTTGAAAGTTTCCTGCACGGATTTGTGGATTTGTTTTCTAAGTTTTGTCCGTGGAAGTCAGACGTTCGGGCCGCAAACAGTCTCCCGTTCGCGGAGAGCAGAAACAGGTGAGTGGAAACTCATACGCGCGATTATTGCGCATATCTAATCACACTTTTCATCCCTGTATAGTTTTAGACAGTAATTTGATCCAAAAATGAATACCTGTTGTGTTTATTCACCATTTGAAGTTAGCAACTTGCGCTAACTGTACAGGCTAGCTGTATTACTTCTCAATATCTGCCAGTCTTTAGCATGTAGGCTAACACAGAGACACTTATTGTTTTTCTGTTTACATAAGCTGTTTGATGGATGTTTAACTTTTTATGTTTGATAGTTGAAGGTTTTAAGGATTTTAAAGTTTGTTTTTGATATGTTCGTGAGCAGTTAACTTTATAGAGAAGTATAGTTTGGCTGGTTCAGCTAGCAGCTGTCTGTTTGTTTGTGGGTTTGGCCTGCAGCATTCATGTGCTTTGACATATGGATAGAGTTGATTTGACATCTTCAATACATTTATGTAATTTTTAATCATCATTTAGTTTGCATATGGTTCTTACATGTAGTTTTATAACACGGCATTTAAATATTGGTCATTTTAAAGGGTTATACATTGCGGTGCTGTCATGTTTACGTATTCATAATGTAAACATCCACCATGTGTCATTTGAAAGGACCGTTTTGAGTCAGCATTCGCATTTGACAGACCAAATGTGTTTTTTTTTTTTTAATATAAAGTTAACACGATCAAGCAAATGTTAAATGCTTATATTATTTTCCCCTGGATGCGTCATTAGTTCAATTTTAAGTGCATTAAATATTTTTTGTTAAAGCACATGGTATAAGGGTCTTATTTTGGATGTATATGCATTATTGATGATTGTTTACTTAAATGTGCCTGTATAATATTTTATAACAGTTGTTTTGATTACAGTGAAGTTGTTTTTTACTCAGATTCTGTTCAAATAAGTATACAGGTATTTTAAAGAATGAGTTTCTCAAGAATGCAGTCTTGCTGTTTGTTAAAGACAGTAATCAATTTGAGATATCTGGAATTTCAATCAGTTCTTTTTTCAGCATGTTAAGTGTTTGTAGGTTTTGATGAGATCAGCTCATTCAGAGATGCTTTCCCCAGTAGTTATATTGACCAGTCAGCTCTACTCTACAGATTGGTGGAAAAAAAACCTCAGAAGGTTTAAGAATTTGTACATATTGTCAAAACTAAATGTAGAAAACGAGAAGTCTTTGATAATGGTGGAGTTGTTTTATGTTTTTTTTTTAAATGACATTATAATATAAACATTTGTGAATAACAGCTTTATATATATATATATATATATATATATGTATGTATATATATATATATATATATATATATATATATATATATATGTGTGTGTGTGTGTGTATGTGTATATATATATATATATATATATATATATGTGTATATATATAATATACATACAATACTGTTCAGAAGTTTAGGGTCAGTAAGATTTTTAAAAGTGGTGTTTTTTTTTTTAATATCTTATGCTCACTAAGGCAGCTTTTATTTGATAAATACAGTAGAAACAGTAATATTATTATAATTTATAATAGCTTTAGTTTATATTTCTGTGATAGCAAAGCTGAATTTTCAGCAGCCATTACTCCAGCCTTTCTTCAGTGTCACATGATCCTTCAGAAATCATTTTAATATGCTGATTTGGTCCTCAAGAAACATTTCACATTACTATCAAAGTTGAATACAGGTGTGCTGCTTAATGTTTTTATGGAAATTGTGATTCGTTTTTTCATATTGAATAAAAAGTTCAGCATTTTTTTTGAAATTGAAGTCTTTACTGTTTTACTGTCAAATACTAAATAAAAGAATTTATTTTACAAATCCCTCAAACTTTTGAACGGTATTGGAAGTGTAAGTATAATTATTTGGTAATAACAAAGACCACTTTCTTCCTTGGTGTTATTTTAATGTAAGTAATAATTAATGAATATTGTGCTGTGAATATTGTTGATTCTTGTAACATATTACTTGTGATGTTCCCATTTATAAGTTGCCTTGTAAATGTTGTCATTTGAATTGATTTTGTACATTTGTAATTTGTAATTGATTTTTAATTGATTTATCTCCATTTTGTCGTCATCCACAGTTCCCTGGTGGTCTGGAGAGCTCTGCGTTCGGAGCTAGAACCTGGACAGCTCATGACTTCAGACCAGGAAGGAAAAACTATTGTGGAGCCACAGGTGCAGCAGTCACAGGAAGCAAAGGAGAAAGAGATTCCCCTTTTGGTAAAGTATAACCTACATATCGCCGGTTAGTCTTTAAGTATGTTAAGTAATTGTGATTAGGGAATAAAAACCTACTAGCAAAACAACTGAGACACCCCGCCCAACTCTGGGCGTTGTGAAAAAGCTTAACAGGCGGCTGTGTGAACCACCCTTGTGTTTTGGGACCTTGCCAAGTTGCTGGTCCCATTCATACAATGCGAGTACAGCGTCCATTGAAGCACCATCATTGGAGAGAGTTTGGATTTGAGTGATGGGCCCATGTGAGTCAGCTGTATAATTTTAAATGTGCTATTTTGGGTCTGGGGAGGGGGCAAGCAGCCATAGCGTGCGCCTCTGTCTCTCTTTCCCTCTCCGAGGAGCTTGTGAGAGGAGCTAGTTTTTGTTCACTAGTTTGCATAGACGTCCTTTCACAAATTAAAATATGGGGTGTTGTTTCAGCAAAGAATTGAACCCTAACCTGGTCAGCGAGAGAACGAGTCTTCTTCAGGCAGCCATTCCCGAGGGCTCCACAGCGAAAGACGTCAGAGACTGCCCTTGGTCTGTCGTCGATTTGGCCGGCGAGAAGCCTTCTGAAAATGGGAACGTGAACGCTGCGTTAGATACCAGTTGTAATGCTTCCTCCACAAACTTGTCAGCAGGTCTCAACCTCATTAAAGAGGGCGGTAGCAGTATACAGGAAGGAATGGCATTTTGGGACCTACCTGTCGGCGATCCACCTATCCACGAGGCTACGGTCCAGAAAGGAAATGCCAGTGAAATGAGGAGAGACGGTAGAGACAATTGCCAAATTAAGGAAACTGAAACGTTGGATTCTGTGAAACAGAGAATAGCTGAAAATGCCATAATGAGAGCAAAATGGTTTTGTGATTTTCAACAGAATTCCGCAGTATTAACTAGAGATGGCAAGAGTGAGAACACCACCCTTGGACGAAACACCCTGGGCGTTAGTCCGTCATGCATTTTAAAGGATCAGCACTCTGGTTTCTCCGCCATTGCAAAAGAGGAACAAGTTAAGTCAATGTGGGATGCACAATCAAAACCTGTGTCCACTCCAAAGCATGCCACCCCTCCATTCAATAAATGCTCTGGGATCTCAATAAATCTGGATGACTCAGAAAAGGGACATTCTGGACTGTTGATCACTGACCGTGGCTTTAAAAAAGAACAGAGTTTCTACACCATCTGCTTGATTGATTTAGAGGATCTCGGGAGCGAGTGTGGGCACCAGCCTGTGACAGAAGCTGACGCAGTCAGGTACGCAAGCGCTCCAGCTGTCTCTAAAAAGGCTTTGTTTGATAATTCATTACTCTCGAAAGACCACACAATATCGGGTTCAGGGCCTTCACATGAAATTACAGCAACACAACAAACAGAAAAACTCTCAGAGAGAACTCTAGGGTCTTCAACAAGTCTACATGTAAAGTTAGCACTGCCAAATGAAGAACATGCCCTCCCTGATCTTCTAAAACCACTTCCTGCTCAAGAAAATGAAAAGCCTTTATCTGGAAATGATGTTTCTGCTGCTTGTACAGATACAGAGAACACACTTTCTCCCTCTACTGCTGTAGAGGACCCCATTGATCAACCCTCCCCAGATCTGCTGGCGCGAAATGGACAGATGTCTGTGTTGAAGTCAAGTACAGATACCGCATTGCCAGAGGGGGAACCTGCTGACAAACTTAACAACCATGATCTTTATAGTAGCTCTGGTTACAAGGCCACAGATCTGGAGAGTGGTTCTGAGCTCAACATGCGTAACACTGTTTTTGATGAATCTACGTTGAGACCCCCTCAGCAAGATCTGAATGGTCCACCGGATGAATTAGAGCTGGAAAATCAATGCAGAAATGATGATGATAATAGAGAATCAATGAACCTGAAGGTGGAGAAGAAACCCATTGTGTCAGATAATGTTGATTGCTTCGTTTCTTCTCTTAGCAACACAGCAGATAGATCTCCAGTCCTTAATGTAGCTATCGTGGAATCAGATCAATGTGTTTCCAAGAAAACCCCGACTGAGAAAGTTCTCAAAAAAAAGCCTCAAGCTCTCTCAGCTGTCAGCACATCTGCATCAGAAAAGTTAGTGGAGACAGAAGACCAACGGTTTTCTTGTAAAGATGCCTCTGAAGACATTGAAAATTTAAAGTTTTGCTCTGAAACCTCACTGACTTCTGATAAAGAAGACAAGCTGGCAAAATCACCTTCCTGTTTTGGAGTTGGAGTTGAACCAAGACAAATAGCAACACAGGAGGAGGCCATTCTGAATCCTTGCCAGTGCAGTATATTACAAAGTGAAGGGCAGACAAATGAATCTAATATGTTCAAGGTTGCTGGTGCGCTTCAGAGTTTGAGCAGTCCATCTCATGCAGAAAGTATTTGTTTAGATTTCACTTGTAATGCAAAAGAAGACAAGTTGGACATAACTTTGAGTACACACGTTTACCCTTGTGGTGTTTTTCCCACTGACCAGACAAAGATTGTGTCAGAATCTTGTGACAGTCCAAACGGGGAACAGAATGTAGAACCAAATGCAAATTTTGCAAATGCTGAACCACGCGACATGAGTCCATCCCAGCTTCCTACAAATGCTTTCGTGAACTTTGAGGATCTGATGGAAGTCACTGGTAAATCTGAAGAAGCTGATTATCACAATGTAAGTTCTTCTGTTGTTGATGACGTTCACACAAACTCTGTACCTGTACCCGGTTCTGATTGTCCTGTTGAGGAAGATCTCCTCCAGAGCAATGCCACCTGGTTTGTAAACACATCACACAATGATGTCTGTAATAAAGGACATCCAGAAAGCGTTGCAGTGAGTTATTTAATACAGGTGGGATTGGGAAGCGAATTACCGACAGCAGCACAAGAGCAAGTCATGGACAATGAAATAGGAGAGACTTGTTTACAACATGATGAGAAGACGCATATTGCCAGCAAATGCTTCAGTGAGGATGAACAGAGGGTACTGGCTGAGATTTGTTTGTGTGCAGATGATGGTGAAACCGAAATGTCAGAACTTGAACCGCAGGGACTTGCACCAACTTTAGAGCTGCTTAATTGCCTGAATGATGGGAATAACAACAATGACTGTTTGAAATCTGTTTGTTCTGCTAGCAGTGATGTACAAACACTGTCTCAGCCACCATGCCAATCTGAAGTGGAGACATTTGGTTGCTCTTCATTGTCAATAAACTGCAGGAGGGAAAGCGCTTGCCAGTACCTGGACTCCTCTTCAGAGCAGCCAGCCAGTGACACTCAGAGATCTTCAGTTACATCCATTCAGGAGCATGGAGACCTTCATGACATAGGGGAAATCAGAGGAGATGTTGTTGACTGCAGCATTCCTCTCATGAGTACTGCAAGACTATCACTTGAAACTGGAGATGCGCAGTCGTGTGCCGTACAAGGCCACGGTAGTGATTATGCGTCTGTTGAGAACTCGACAACTACCATGCCTCATGTTTCCCAACTTATAACAAGCGGTCTTGGAGTTCTTAACTTTGATCAGTCTGATTTGAAAGTTATTGTTGATGATATGAGTGATAAAGCTACTTATGGAAATACAGCAATTCCGTTACCAGTAGAGCCTGACCAGGTTGACATTTACGCCACCTTGCCATCTTATGAGATATATTTTCTCAATAAAGATCAATTCACGGTTCCCGTGCAGGTGGAAAACCCTCAGGGCTCGGATGAAATGGAGGGAGATCAAGGCATGCTGAATATGGTGTCAGAACTTCTTGGGAAATCAGAGTTGAGCGATGAGTTGGACTCTAGTCAATGCCTTCCGGCGTGGGCCAAAGAACCACATGTCCTGTTTTCTGATAACCAAATAGAGGCATGTGCGTTGGTGTCAGCATGGCACAACGCTGTCTCTGAGGCAAGCCTTACAATGCAAAATGTTGAACAGGATGCTGAATCTGACTCTGTTGTTGGAAGTCCTCTGGGACAGACCTCAATGGGTTTCATAGCACCCTATCCTTATAACCTGTTAGACACTGAAGGATCTTGTGTATGGGACTGGCAGAATGCTTATAGTGAACTTGTGAGTACTCTTTAACCAGGTTTGAGCTTGGTTGTACAGTAGCCCTTAAAATGATTTGGACACTTTAGCCACAGTTAAAAGTGTATGAATGACATTGAATTAGATTACAAAAATATCAAACCAAATGACATTTGTTTAAAAAAATATTTTATTTTTATTAAGTGAGGAGGTCATCACAAAAAATGATTAGTTTTAGTCTATTGTAAAAAAAAAAACCTTGCTTGGAGGCGCTACTTGTTTTTTATACTCTATGTAATGCAGTAAATCCATATTAAAGTGTGGCTTAAATGACCACTGTTTCTGTAACCATGATTTAGTGCTGTGACTGTAAAAGCATTGATTCAGCCCATAGTTGAACATGCGTTTGATTCATAATCACATACCCGATTGATAACCTGTGTTTTTTTTTGTTTTTAAAGGAATCCTCCAAGATCTCAGACCTCAATCCTAATGCGAAGGCATGGGCCAATTACATGCCTAAACCGGCGGCCTCTGCTCCAACCTGCCCAGATTCTCAGCAGTCATGGGTAGAAGCGGCTGATGGCCCATCAAACGGCATCTCAGGAGGTATGCCTCCAAAAAGTTAAATTGGTGTATACCATCATTATCAGTCTAAAGAGGTTCTGATTTGTTTGTTTTGTCCATGGTAGGTTATAACAACAGTGAAGACAAAGGAAACTGGAATGAGGAACAGCAGGTATCTACATCTGTAGAGCTGCCCTTTGCAGCACAGCCAGAATCAGTGTACATGGGAAGCTCAGCCAGTGAGAAGGGCATTGTGTCAAACCAGAACACCAGTATGAAAGGTAATATCCTTTTGCTCTTTTGTTCATTGTTGTCAACCTACTCTTATTTCAGTTGTTTACAGTTGTGTACGTTTACTATGACATAAAACGATCCAATAAATCATTAAGGATTAATAACTGTAGCATTCTTAAATAATTGATCATTTGATTTTATTATTTTGTGCAGGGGTGGATGATTCGGACGCCTCCAGACAGCTTGAAGACCTTCGGGAACAGTTGAAGGCAACGCTGGAGTTCTGCCTCTCTAGGTAATTACTAGCATCTTCACAGCTGATCATATTGAGTCAGCTTATTGATTTGGTCCTGTTGGGTGCACTGGCCCGAAGTTCACAGCTTTTTTTTTTTTTAAAACATTGGACATAGCCATTGAAACATAATGTATCTCGACATGATACAGTGAAATTCAGACTGTTGTGTGTTAATATCTCATTGAGATGTTACAGACTTCACTTATACACTTGTAAACTAAGAGCATGTGGGATATGCTTACAAGAATCTCAGTTTTATAGAAAATGTAGGCTAGGATGTACACTACACTTTTGATCAATTTAATGCATCCTTGCTGAATAAAAGAATTAATATAAAACTATTGAACTAATTAAAAATCATACTGACCCCAGACTTTTGAACTGTAGTGAACGTTCTTAAAAGCTTGAAGATGTTGAGTTAGTGTAGGATTGATGGTGACCTGACTCTTATCCTTTTCCAGGGAGAATCTAGCCAACGACATGTACCTCATCTCGCAAATGGACAGTGACCAATATGTGCCAATAGTGACTTTGGCAAACCTTGATCAAATCAAGAAACTCACCACTGATGTGGATCTCATTGCAGACATCTTAAAAAGTGAGTCTAA
>JAFVLL020016358.1:0-11409 GCA_021397915.2 Tor tambroides
GGGAAGTTCACTGGCAGCCCCAACGGTACCCTGTTCGAGTAGTTTGTTGTCATAGCAACAGTAAAATTAGCTGGCCCTTTTCTGTCAGATGTAATGTTTTGTGGCAGCGCCGCCACAGATACACAAAAGCAAACCTGCATTACGGGTGTATATATGTGCGTTTATATGTTCCTAGAAAACAACCTCACATTGTAACACTTGATGTTTGATGTGTCAGTTTGCTATGTTTACGACTCATTTGTTAACATCCCTGCTGAAACCAGTAGATGGTTTTAGCTGGACCCCCGTCCTGGCTGAACTGATCAAGCTGGTCTCCCTGCCTGGCCAAGCTGGTTTTAGCTGGTTGGTCAGCCTGAGCTAAAACCCCTCTAAACCAGCCTGCAAACCAGCGATAACCAGGCTGGAAGTTTAAAATGGAAGTAGAATGGTTTTAGCTGGTCTCCCACCCTGGCCAAGCTGGTTTTAGCTGGTTTTAGTTGGTTGCTCAGCTGGTCTCCCAACCTGGCCAAGCTGGTTTTAGCTGGTTTTAGTTGGTTGCTCAGCTGGTCTCCCAACCTGGCCAAGCTGGTTTTAGCTGGTTTTAGTTGGTTGCTCATTTGGTCTCCCAACCTGGCCAAGCTGGTTTTAGTTGGTTTTAGCTGGTTGGTCACCTGGTCTCCCAAGCTGGTTTTAGCTGGTTGGTCAGCCTGACCAGCTAAAACCAGTGTGACCAGTTAAAACCCCTCTAAACCGGCCTGAAAACTAGCTATGACCAGGCTGGAAGACCAGTTAAAACCAGCCTAAGTTGGTTGACTGATCTTAGCTGGTTTTTAGCTGGACTCCCAGCCTGGTCACGCTGGATTTATCTGGTTTTAGCTGGTTAGTCAGCTGGTCTCCCAGCTGACCAGCTGAAGAAGTGGTCAAAACCCCCCAGCTATGACCAGGCTAGACCATCTCAGGCTGGTTTCAGTTGTTTTTTGTTTTGTTTTGCTTTGTTTTTTCAGCAAGGGTATATTTTTAATTTACATGCCGTTAGAATATATTCTATTGTTTTCATGCCATTAGAATATATTACATTCCTCAGTACAGATTGATCATAATGCATGTTTTTCCCCATATACTATGTTTTTTTTTTTTGTTTGTTTTTGTTTTTGAGAAAATACTATGGTATTTCTTGAAGTACTTTGGAATACCATTTAAATACTTTGCTAATAACAAAGTCCCATGATCTTACCCTTATTTTACTACCAAAATACTTTTTTTATTGCTATTATTTTCTCATTATTGGACACATTCATAGACCTGAATCAAATAGTGGACTATAACAGTTTTCTGTTGTATTTTAGTTAGTAAAAAACACTTTTTTTTTTTTATTTTATTTTTTTTATCTAGTTGATTCCAGCTGGAAAACCCGCAAGTTTGTTTTCCTCGCTTGTGATGTGGATGTGATGCCGTCCACATTTGTATAATCTGCCTTATAAACGCAGCCATGCCTCGACTGACCCCAGGGAGTCTCTGCTCCAGATTGTGCGGCTGGATAATATTCTCGCTCCGTTGCCGTGGATACAGATGCTGTATTTGCCATGCAGCGCTAGCTGTCAGCTGTCAATCAGTGCGAGTGAAGAGAGCTGCTGCTTTGACATGTGAGCACGAGTGTCAAAAGCAGCCC
Source organism: Tor tambroides (assembly GCA_021397915.2). Classification (NCBI taxonomy): domain Eukaryota; kingdom Metazoa; phylum Chordata; class Actinopteri; order Cypriniformes; family Cyprinidae; genus Tor; species Tor tambroides. The sequence goes on from JAFVLL020016358.1 coordinate 1,649, forward strand.
TGAGGCGTGACTGTGCATTTTCCAAGGAGCGCTCAGCTGCATATGCTGTTATTGACTGATTGAATCGCCTTATCAGGGGGGTGCTGCCCCTGGCACGTCGCTCGACATGCACGCGCGGTGTATGTATAATTGTGTGTGGGTACATGTTGGCATAGGTGTCAGAGAGAGAGTTAAAAGTGATGGGTAACGCTGTAGGGAGAGATTAACTGGATTTCCTACTGTGACTTGGGCAGTGTGTGATAAATTCGTATTTTGATTTTAGCGCCAGGATTACTTCCACTAAAATCCAACCTCCTGCTAACCTTACCGCCCTGAAACTTCAAACAAACAACCCCCCCCCCCACACACACACACACCGCTGCTGCTAGAGAACGGATCAGATTTTCCATTGTAAAAAAGGTTGCATCATTGTTATAACGTCATTTTTGAATGGAAGCCTGAAAAGAAAGGTGATTGTGGCTTTGCATCTCACATCTTCTTATAATTATGGGAAATTAAGTCTGATGTTTTTTTTTTTTTTTTGTTTGTTTTTTTTCCTCACAATTGTGACTTTATATCTCATGGATGTGACTTTATTTCTCATAATTGTGAGAAATCAACTCACAGACTTTGTTTCTCTTAATTGCAACTTTTTATTCAATTGTATTTCACACAATGATTTTATAACTCATAATGTGACTTTAAACTGCACAATTGTGGCATTATTTCTTTGATCTCACAATTATCTGTTTTATTTTTTTACTCTAAAACAGAGTTGCCTTATCTTTGTTTCCATTTAACTCTTTCTACACCATCTTTTGAGTATCCAGGATTTTGAACTTGATTTTCTTCTTTAAGAAATTTTGAATGATTCACTTAATGCTTTAACTTGCTTTGGCTTATAATTCTAACCCAGCAATTAAACTTTGGTAGAAAAGTTAAAGGGTAGTGATTTATGTATTTATTTATTTATTTATACAATAAAATATTCACTTTAAAGCAGTGTTATTTATATCCCTTTAAACTTTATTATTATTTACTCACCCTCATTTCATTCTAACCCCGTATCATTCCTTTCTTCTGTGGAACACAGAGTGAATGAACATCCGTTTTCCATAGAAGGAAAATGAATGCTCATTTGTATTGCCAAGGTCCTAAAAGAACAAAAAGTGCCTAAAGTATCCAAAAAAAAAAAAAGTAGCCCATATGACTTGTATGCCATATTTCAATTCCTCTGAAGCCTTTGGATTGGACAGACTGAATTTAAGTTGTTATTCATCTCCTCTGGAGACCTAAAATTCTAATGTTTGTGCTTAAATGTTCATAAATGCTGCTAATTTGACTGCTGAGTTTAGCTGAAGTAGTTTGTCTACTCTGTAAAGTTTCTCCATTGACACTAAAATGCTATGAATTTTGAATTTGAGTAGCTTATGCTTGAATTAACTGCTTTTGTAAAATGCATTTGTTCAGAGTGTCTCAACTCTGTTTTCTTTTTCCTGTTTGCTGATCTCACCTCTGAAATATGGAAGTGGATTCCCGTTCTCATGCTGATTTTTCAGTCTCATTTCTCTTTGGGAGTTCACAGAGTACACGTTTGTTTCATGGGAAACATGGGACAAACATGGCATACAAATATAAGAGATTAACTTAACATGCAGTGATTTTAGCCTCATGTATTTGGCCAGGCAAACGTTTAAGTGTAGGTTTACTGTAGTACTGGAGGTGCTTTTTTTTTTTATTTTTTATAAAACCAAAATTGCAATATGACTGCAATGATCAGACAAATCGCAAAAGCTATGATTTAAGTAGATACATGTGCTGCATTTTTCGTAGTAAAGCTTATGATCTGTCTTTTTCAGTCTCTCAGAGCGACTCAGAGTAAATGCTTCACAAACTTGTAGTGAGAAGTTCATATGAACAGTTTACTGACAGAAAATAGCTTGATTTAACAATTGAAAACAAAGTAATTATGACTTCTATAAATAGGCTGTTGTTGTTATTAAATACTGTTATTTTATTTCCAATTAATATGTCATATTTTGATTAATATTTTAAGAATAATAAATATTATAATTCTATTTTTCTTAAATACTTCATTTTAAATACTTAAATATTTTAGTTTACTTTGAAATATTGCAGTTGTAATTACTTTTACTTCTGTACAATTGTAATTACAATTGTAAAAAATTTCAAACTTTTAAGCATTATTATTGACTTATATTGATATAATCAATATAAAACCTGGGACCTATTTAAATGCAGTTTTAAATGATTTTTAAATCATTTAAATTATTTTAATTATATATATATATATATATATATATATATATATATAATTTTTTTTTTAAATGGCTCTATTTTATAGTGAAGTATTGCAGTTGTAATTTCTTATTTTGTTTAATAGTATTATTATTATTATTATTATTATTATTATTATTATTATTATTATAGTCATATTCTATATGAATATATGAGAGATAATCCAAAAAAACTGGCCGAATTGTGCAGCTCTACAAACAAGCACATACATAAACAACACAAACAGACCTGGAAGTATTTTAAATGCACTTTTAAATGAGAGTTTTTATTACAAAAATGGTAATTTTGTGTGAACTGCTTACTCACAGATGCAAACAGATTCAACTTATATAAGAGCTCCAATAAAGCCTTTTCAATTTGTTCCCCATAAAAACCAGCAATCACTTCACAGAGTGTTGTCTCGTTTCTCTGCAGGAGCTGAGGGCTGCATGGGTCCAGTGGTCATGCCCCCAGGGAAGAAGGCCGAGGGCCCCAGCAGCGGGAGCGTGGCGCGGGGTCTGAGTCAGCTCTACCAGGACACCGAGGCAGCTGACCTCTCTCTGGCCCTGTCTGCCTCCCTCAGCCGGGCCGAGGACGAGGAGCTTACCAGTCTCAGCTGGCTGCATGAGAGCACGGATCTTCTGACCAGCCTGGGCCACTCAGGCCTGCGCAGCGTCAGCCCCCTGCAGGACGCTAACGGTGGCCGCGAGCCCTCCTCCTCACCGTCGTCCTCCCCCGAGCCCAGCGAGCCGCCCTACCACCTGTCCACGGGTCCCAGCCGCAAACCACCCTACTCCTTCAGCTGCCTCATCTTCATGGCAATAGAGGATGCTCCCTCCAAGCGACTTCCTGTCAAAGACATCTACGGCTGGATACTGGAGCACTTCCCCTACTTCGCCAGCGCCCCTACTGGCTGGAAGAATTCAGTGCGTCATAATCTGTCGCTAAACAAATGCTTCAAGAAGGTGGATAAGGATCGCAGTCAGGTGAGGGCTTGTATTTCACTGAGGTTAACTGAGGATCAAAATGTAACAGAGCCGCTTGTTTTATTGGAACACACACTTTCATCTTCCTGAGTGATTTTCCATCAATAGTTCATCGTCCTGATGGCTTTTAAATACTTTACCCAGAGGCGTTCACATGTTCTTGAATGCTTTTCTTTTCCATTTAAAGTCTAGGAGTTATGAAAACTTAGCTTTTACCTTCATTATTGGGCCAATTGAATTCATAATAAAGAAAAAAAAAAACACATTTTAAAACACATTTGCCAACTTCTTTGAAATTTACTATTTGGATTCATGCAGGTTTCATATGAATTTTAACAAATTTTTATACCAGTTTCAGTAACTATTATTTTCAATTAAATTATTTAAAAAATGTCAAATAACATTTTCCTTGCACGTTGAACACACAATCTAAATAATTCTTAAAGTTTTTTAATATATTTTTAATATAAATGTAAATTTAATGATTAATTTATGAATAAAAACAAATTAATTCATTATTAATTCATAAATATCATTAGCACATGACATTTTTACAACCTAAACTAAACTTGTCATAAAAAGGTCAAATTCTATGATGTTTCGCACAGTCGTGAGGGTCTGCAGGGGTCCTTTCTATGATGATATATCCTGTTTGTTTTTTTTGGCATGTTGGTTGAACCACATGAATTTTGTAGGTCACATCACATGACAAGTTTTTCAAATATTAATAGCAGTGAAGCAGTTTTGTTCAAATATTTTTTTTCTCTAAGAGGTAATAAAAAGAGATTATGCCAAACTACTTAATAATTGTTTCTTTTAAAAACAATTTAAAAATTCTAAAATTTTAAATTTAAACTTTTCACATTTTACATTTTTTTTTACATTGTCCCCCCACAAAAAATAAATAAAATTAACTAAATAATAAACAAAATAGACAAAAAAACAAAAATGAATTTTTCTGCAGACATTAAACATCTCTGTATGTATGAATTGCATTTTAGCATATTTTTAAATAAATGAATAAATAGGACAGAACAAACGAGCAGCTTGTCATTGACCTTTTAAAGCAGTATTAACCTTAAATCAAAGTCCAAATTGAATTTATGACGGATCAGTTCTAAGTCAACAAAGGCTTATTATTATGGTTTGTTTCTAAGAGATTTTATGAATGTGGGCTGTGGATATGTAAACAAGTCCACGATTATAATCAAAATATAGTACAATTGTAATCTATAACCAAAATGCAATCATGCTTTTTTTGTTAATATATGACAAATAACGATAAAATCGTACATTGACATCAAAACAGATGAAAAGATTAACAAATAGCATCGTTTGCTCTGGCAGAGTGTGTTTGTATTATTTATTATTATGTATGTGTGCGCCTGTAAGAGTTTGTTTGTACCTGTCTAAGCCGTCATCCTGTCATTTTGGTTCTTAACTACGACCAAAGTGTTTTCTGTGTATATGTATTCCCATAGCAACCTAGCCGTAGTTGACATGAAAAGCATGCTGTTTCTGTAGCAACAGCAAAACTGATTGGCTGCGTTGCTATGTGTGTGAGTAGATTTGTATATGTGTGTGTGGGTAAAATGAGAGCCTTTCAGGGAAGTGGCATGAAGCACAGTGATCTGTTTTGATGGGTAAAGTTCAGGTTACTCGACCAGTTGTATCACATTTCACTGAGTACAAAATAAAGTAAATCTCTGGCAAAAGACCAAACTATTCTACTGAAACTGACATACAACCCTTCTAATATAGACTGTTATATATAGGCAACACAGGCTGGGATATATATAGGTTGTGATATGTAGGGAATTAACTGAATTGAATTTGAATGTATATGTGTTTAATTTAGTTTCATTTTCCACTCTGATTGAAACAGATTTTTGATTTTTTTTCTTTCTTTTTTGTCAAGATCTTTTACTTAAGATATGTTGGTCTCTCATTATACTTAAATCATTAATAGCCTCTTTTGATTTGTTTAAAAATGGTATTAAATCTCACACACTTCAGAAGAATGTTTGAAGGAGAAGGGCAAACTAGTGGTTTAACAGCAGACTAAGTATAATGATTCACAGTGTGTTACTCAATAGCAGATGTTTAGACACTGAATGCTGTGGTAGATCAGTCCCAGCTTTCTTACAAGCCTCAGTCGTCAAAGATCCAGCCAAACCCCACAGGTTAAAGATAACAAATGTGTGCGCACTTCATTTTGTGCTTGAGTACTAAGAATATGTAATTTTCAGTGCACTGTGTGTGTGTCTGTGTTTTAAAGGAATCATATTTTATGCTTTTTAACACTGTTTTTTCCCCCTGAAGTCCACTTATAATGTTAGTCAAGGCTGCTCAAGCCAAAATCTAATTTTACATGACCGTTTTTACGACCTCTGTCTCAGACTGTTTTTTGTTTCTGTACCTTTAAGTATTCTGGATGTAAATGTTATAATTACTAACCCAAGGGTGTCCATGATGCTTGGAGAAAACATTTTGTTAATGTTCCAATCGTCTCAGTTTAGCTGGCACACAACCCTCCAAAGCAGGCTCATGGAAACTCATTCTTCATCCAGGTTTTTTTTGAGCCAATCACGTGAGCTGTAAAAGCCATGTGGCTAAACACTCTGAAAGCTGCAAAAATTGTATTGTGAGAACGCTATTTGGCTGATGGCACAAACATAATGCACACAGTCGCAAACCCTTGAAGTGGCAACTGTCCATTACATACTTTTAAAGAGCGTTGCAAAAACATCTACTATCATGTAATGAGTCATTTGCTGTTTTCTGTTTTGTAAGAACACGTGGCAACCTTAGAATCACTGTAGATGGAGATGCTTTTCAGGTCCAGATGTTGTACACTGTAAAAAAATGACTGGTAATTTTAACGATAAAAGACTGTAAAAATGCTACAGTAAAAACCTATTAATTGGTTAACGGTAAGTTCCCCTACTATGCAAAACCTGTATTGGACATTACATGTAATTTTACGGTAAAATACAGTTTTTGGAAGTGGAAAAAGAACGTATAATTTACAGTGAAAAAACGTAAATTGACATTCCCAGAATTCTCTGCGTTGCATTTCACATTTGATGTTTTTCTTATCAGTTGTGTACATTAGGGTTGTATGTTACATCTAATGTTGTTAAATGAATGTTTATTGCATTATTTCAGTTTCATGTGTGTTACCATGATGGTGTTTATGTGAATGACACTGTGCACCTTCTATACATCTTAGTATTTAAAAGCTTCTTGTGGTTAGCTTTGGTTCATCATGTGACTTTCTTTTCACCACCTGCTTTTGTTGGTTATCAGTGTATTAATGGTACAAAACAGATTTCAGTACTTCAATAGGTTGGTATATTAACATTATATCAGTTAATGAAATACGGTTTTGAAATGTAAATTTAGTTAAATCTGTAAAAATCTAAAATGTTGCTACCGTATTTTTTACGGTACTTTTTATTTTTAACAGTGATTGTTGCAGGAGGGGCTAACTTTGAACCAGACAAACCTTGACCCCTCTCTTTGTGCAGGTGTACTTCATACTAGGGTTGACCTAAATACTGAATAAGCATTAATATAATATATAGGGTGTCATGTCTAAATGAGGTTGTGCAATAGATCCATGAAGATTTCTGAAGAAGCCATTATTGCAGCTTAGTTTCCAAAAGTGGAAAATCCAGTTTTCCATGATTTGACCCCTTTAACATTCGTGAAAATGTGTGTATACTTTATAAGCCATGAGTAAAAACCCTCTCTTTTAAACATAGGCAATCATGTATTCTGGCTCTCTGAGCGTAGGGTCTGTGGCAGAGATCTGCTTTCCTCATTTACCACGGTTGGGAAAGATTAGCACATGGGTCTGGTTTAAAGCGCCATCATTGTCTCCATGTAGACTGAGATACTTGTGCCAAACCCTCCAACCAGACAACCAACCATCCCTCTCTTCTACTTGTTGCCTTGGAGACCAGTGAAACCACAGGTGCATGTCTGCTCCTCCTCTGTCTCCTGTAGAGAGGGGTCGTGCGGCTCTGGCAGGCAGGTGAGCCGGAGCCGGAGCCGTACCCGGATGCCGTGCCGGAGCTGGTGAATGATGTACGTCAGTCTGTGATGTTGTTTTGCAGGCGTGTTGATAGCTAATTGAGGGCAGATGGAAGACTGGTGGGGGAAGTTATGAATGAAGTCATGGGGAGTGTATTTGAATTACCCTGCACCCCGGGTGGAAACGGCACGCTAGGCCAGTGGCTCCTCCAGCAGTGTGAAAAACACACACACAGATACATGAAATAAAGTTCCTTCCCCCAACCATTTGGCAATTGCTAGCTTGTCGGCCCGTCTAATCAAACCTTTCCTTTAATTGCCTTGTGTAGTGTGTAGGTAAACACTGCTGATCATTGCTATAGCGGCTGTTCTGTAACTACGATAATATCACAGTGCTTTCATCATCCCGTCTCACTTATTTTTGTGCTTAATACGAGAGCCGAGATCAAAGCGGCAAGGGTTGAATTTCATGCCTTGTGTGAGTTTTGTTTTTTGGTAAAGTGAAATGTGGCTCTGGAAGCCCCTGATGGAGGGCAGACAGCTTAATTAGGTGGAGAACGGCTTCTTTGATCTAAAAATATATGCCAGTGTTGCCTGTTGAGACAGTTTTAAAGGTGCCTCTGTGTTCACTAGACAACGAGGGTCTCGAGTGCTAGGTCTAATCCTCCACTCCGCTTTTCCTCAATACTTTGCAAAAATGTACTCAGTGATACTGTACAGTTTATTTCAAAATAAACTTTGAAGGTTCTTGAGAGCATCAGGCTAAAGTGAGTTCTATTTCAAATCTTCATTTAGAGTAGGGCTCTTTAACTCTTGAGTCCTGCATACTTTAGTACTGCATACCTTGCAAGTAAAGGTTCTTGCACACGGAGTCCGAAATTTTCATATGCGTTTTTTCATATTCGTCATCCTAAAAATTCGTCATGCACAGAAACCTTGCACACTGAGTCCGATGTGTATTAATTAATCCATTGCGAAAAAATTCGCAAAACAGTACTAAATGGAGTCTTTAAGCAGTGAGGATGATTTTGTTGTCCTCTCGCTTCTTAAAAAGAGAAGAAGAAAGGAAATATTGGGTCCATCCAATCCTGAGATATAGAGAGAAAGGCGAGTCCCCCCCCTCCTTAAGGAGCAGTGGGATTATCCCGGGTGATTCAAAGTTTACTTCAGGATGTCAGTTGCTCAGTTTGATGCTAGAGCCACATATTAAAAAGAAGACCACCAATTTCTGTGAACTCAGTGTGCAAGGATCTATACAGTGCTTTGTGCTGCTTCTTTCTTAGGCTACATGGTGCGCTGCAAACGAGAACCAATCAAAAGCATCAGAACAGCATCGCTTTACTGAACCACCTTTAAATGGCAGGAGGCATTGTGCAAAGCAACAAATTAATATTATTCAACATATCCTAGCTTTTTGCAGAAAATATTGAGATGTAACCCCCTTTGTAGGCCTAATCGTTGACATTTTCATAAGTAACTGTAATTCAATTAGTCATTATTTTTCCTCAGTAACTGTAATTTTAGATTACAGATTACTGTTACTTTTTTTGTAATTTACGTAATGCCGTTAAATGTAACTAGTTACTCCACAACACTGACAGTTGAGGTCCACTTAGTCTCAGCCTCAGACGGAACGTTCCGTTGGCTCAATGTTTGATGCATATGGCACACTTTTCTGGAAACATTTCAGGAATGTCGGAGTCGTCATCTGACTGGTTGAATTAAACTGGATTTCTGGGAGACTCGAGTGTCGCGTTTATTTTCGGTCTGCCGGGAAACAAAGATCCCGTGGCGCCAAACCCCCTCACGAAAGAAGAAAACCGTCGTGTTTACAAATGTGACAACGAACGCTTATCAGAGTCAACTAAATGCTGGATTTTCAAAAGTATGTGAAATATTTAAAGTTCGCGGCATAGAATCATACATCTTTTCACACACCGGTTTGTTATTGTGGCGACATTTCCATGCCCCGCAACGTAACGCTGAACGAAACGAACTGATTGGTTGTTCGCCATGTCGGTCAAACGTCCTCATGGGCGGGCCTTGACCAATGAAAGCGGCCATCTATTCCAGACCTTAGTCCGTCAGTCTGAAGGTCTGGCTACGCGAGACTAAGGTCCACTTCACTTCACTTCACCTCTAGGGGTGGTCCTTAGCTCCAACCCAGATCAAACTCATCTGCCTATAGCTTTCTAGAAATCCTGAAGACCTTGATTGGTTTGCTTTGGTGTGTTTGATTAGGGTTGGAGCTAAACTCTGCTGGAATGGATCTAGAGTGTCACAGTGGCCCACCCTTGCTATATAAGTATCTCATAATATTGTTAATCTTGATAAAGATATCGAAAGATTAAAGATGTATCATGAGAGTACTTTGTCTTTTTTGTATTTCAGAGCATAGGAAAGGGTTCTCTCTGGTCTATTGATCCTGACTACAGACACAATCTGATTCAGGCGCTGAAG